>CAMZMU010000114.1:13983098-14207321 GCA_947311845.1 Poa pratensis
GGAGCCACCCTTGACTTATGAATCAATGATAGATGGTCCTTGCTGTTACCATACGACCGACCCGCAAGCCAGCCAACCATTCAACCCGGCAGTGCAGCTGGAACCGCAGAATCAGGAAGAAGGGGCGAAGGCCGGAGGAAACAGAGCAGGACCACCTCAGAGATTTCAGCCGAGGTCCACCCAAATCTGTCCGGAGCAAATGTTACCCCGATAACCACTGCACCTCCTCCGAGGCCTGCAGCAGCAAGGCCCGTGAATGTTGTGAATGTCCGAGGTAATAACAACAATAATGGTGCCGGACCAAGTCAGCAGTATGAATACCCCGGAAATGACTATAGAGAGGCTCATGCGAGCTATGTGGTCTTTGTGACCGAGCCAACTGACAAGAAGAGTGTGCAGAGGCGTGCCATGGAGGTGAATGCAGTAATGCCGGTGGTGCCGACCTATATGAACTGGTCTGAGCAGGAGATACTTGGAGCAGGAAAGACACACCTCGGATCATGCCGAGCCCTGGAAAGTATGCCCTTGGTAGATCCGACGTTGTGTGGGCCTACAACAATGTGAGGTTTACCCGAGTTCTGGTGGACAATGGCAGTGCCATCAACATCATGTACCGAGACACAATGGTGAAATTGGGCATATCGCCAAATCAGTTGATGCCAAGCAGTTGTACTTTTCATGGGATTGTGCCTGGCGTTTCCTGTGCACCCATGGGCAAGATATGGGTGGATGTAGCATTTGGAACCAAGGATAATGCCGAGTTGAGAGTATCGAGTTCGAGGTGGTGGACTTGGAGAGTGCATACCATGCATTGCTTGGAAGGCCGGCTCTGGCCAAGTTCATGATTTCCACCCATGTTGCATACCTGAAGATGAAAATGCCAGGGCCTAATGGGATCATATCCATCTCGGGTGACTACAAGCGAGCCATTCAGTGTGCCTCGGCGGGGTCTAATCTGGCCGAGTCTTTGGTGATCGCAGCTGAGAAGAAGAAGCTGCATCAAGTGGTGGCAATGGCGCAGTCAACACAGCTCGGCATGTCCGGACTGATGAGCCCGGACTCAACTGCAGCATTCGAGGTGCCCAAGGAGACCAAGAAGATCCCCATTGACCCGGAGCACCCAGAGCATATGGCCATCATTGGGACCGGGCTGGGCGAGAAATAGGAAAGCGAGCTCTGTCACTTCCTCCGTGAGAATCGGGATATCTTTGCATGGTCGGCTAAGGACCTGCCTGGTGTTCCGAGGGAGTTGGCAGAGCACTCTTTATTTGTCAGGCCGAGGTGAAACCGGTGAGGCAACCGACCCGTCGTCTCTCAGACGACCGAAGACAAGTGGTGCTGGACGAGCTGGCTAAGTTGCTTGCAGCCGGGTTCATTATGGAGGTGCTGCACCGGACTGGATATCCAATCCGGTCTTGGTGGAAAAGAAGAAAGACGAGCCAGCCGTGGTCAAGGTGTGGCGCATGTGCATTGACTTCACTAACCTCAACAAGGCGTGCCCGAAAGATCCGTTTCCATTACCTCGGATTGATCAAGTGATTGATTCCACTGCTGGTTGTGAACTGTTGTCTTTTATCGATGCGTACTCTGGTTTTCACCAGATACCACTGAACCCGAAGGATCAAATAAAGACTGCTTTTATTACCCCGTATGGGGCGTATTGCTATCGTGTCATGTGTTTTGGTCTGAGGAATGCCGGGGCAACTTATCAGAGGTGTATGCAGAAATGCCTGCACTCTCAAATGGGCAAAAATGTGCAAGTGTATGTCGATGATATCGTCATCAAAACTAAGGAGAAACGTACTCTCCTCGAGGATCTCGAGGAGACATTTGTGAATTTGAGAAAATATCGGTTGAAGCTTAACCCGGACAAGTGCACCTTTGGTGTCCCGGCTGGAAAGTTGCTTGGATTCCTGGTGTCTAGCCGAGGTATCGAGGTTAACCCGGCCAAGATCCGAGCTATTGAGAACATGAAGTTACCGAAGTGTTTGAAAGATGTGCAGAAATTCACAGGGTGCCTAGCCTCGTTGAGCCGATTTGTAGGTCGGCTGGGAGAAAAAGCCTTACCTTTGTACCAGCTCATGAAGAAAAGTACCGGGTTTACATGGACCCCGCAGGCCGACGTGGCGTTCAATGAGCTGAAAAAGATGTTGTCCACTGCCCGGTGTTGGCGTCACCATTGCACAATGAGCCGATGTTACTTTACATTGCGGCCACAAACCGAGTTGTAAGTGTGGCAGTGGTGGTGGAGCGCGAAGAAGGTGGCAGGTCGGTGCAGAGACCGGTGTATTACTTGAGCGAGGTGATCTCTACCTCGAAGCAGAATTACCCTCACTACCAGAAGATGACGTATGGTGTCTACCTGGCGGTCAAGAAGTTGAAGCATTATTTCCAGGAGCATCCCATGACGGTGGTGTGCGAAGCTCCAATCTCGGAGATCATCGGGTGCAAAGATGCAACTGGCCGAGTTGCCAAATGGGCGATTGAGGTGTCTCCATATGCACCACATTATGAGAGAAGAGATGCAATTAAATCCCAGGCGTTGCCGGACTTCTTTTGTGATTGGGCCGAGATGCAGTATGAGCCACCCAGGCCGGACTATAATTATTGGAAAATGCATTTTGATGGGTCCAAGACAAAGATCGGGCTGGGGGCTGGAATAGTCCTCACCTCGCCGAAGCGAGATCAGCTGAAATACGTGCTGCAGATTCATTTCTCAGCATCAAACAATGTGGCGGAGTATGAGGCCTTAATCCATGGCCTCAATGTGGCGAAGGAGATCGGTATCCGGCGTGTGAGTGCTTCGGCGATTCCGACCTGGTGGTGCAACAATCTTCTGGAACTTGGGATGCTCTGGATGCCAACATGGCGTTATATCGGTTCCATGTGCAAAAGATATCCGGGTTCTTTGAAGGGTGTGAATACAGGCATATACCTCGGACAGAAAATAATGCTGCCGACGTGTTGTCAAAGCTCGGTTCATCTAAAGAGGCAGTACCACCAGGGTAGCCCTGAATCACTTGAGAACTCCTTCAATCAAACCTTCTCCTGAATCCGAATCTATTTTCATCCCGGCGGAGCAAGAGCCCGGACCTGTTCCAATGGAGGTAGACGTCGGTGCGTTTGGTCGGACCCGGGGACTGCGTGGCAGAGCTCGGGGACTGCGCACCGAACCTCGGGGACTGCTCATCAAGACTCGGGGACTGGTCGCAGGATGGTGGAGGAAATAATGGAGGAGATTATGGTGGCCGAACCAATGGAGGTGGACGAGAATTTTTTCCTTTGCACCCGTGCCGGAGTGGGCGGAGCAAATCATGAAGTTCATAACGAGGGAAGCTTGCCAAGTGACACAACCGAGGCTAGGAGAATCCAAAGGAGGGCAAGGCGTACACCATCATCAACAAGGAGCTCTATAAAAGAAGCGTAACCGAGGTGTTGCAACGGTGTGTCGAGCCAGCTGAAGGCAAGGAGATGCTTTTGGAGATCCACCAAGGAGAGTGTGGTCATCATTGCAGCACAAGAGCTCTGGTGGCCAAGGTGTTCAGGCATGGGTTCTATTGGCCCACTGCTCTTGCTGATGCAGAGGCCATAGTCCGGAGATGTGAAGGATGCCAAAGGTTTGCCAAGCAAACGCATATGCCAGCCTCGGCGCTCAAAACAATTCCTATCACTTGGCCGTTTGCGGTATGGTGTTTGGATATGGTGGGAGAGTTCAAACCAGCCCGAGGTAACATGACGCACATACTGGTGATGGTGGACAAGTTCACCAAGTGGATCGAGGTGAAACCAATCCGGAAGTTGGATGGTCATTCAGCAGTGACTTTTTTGAAGGAGATCATTCTGCGATATGGACCCCCATAGCATTATCTCGGACAACGGCACGAACTTTGCTGTTGGAGAATTTGCTCGGTTTTGCATGAACAAGGGAATCCGGCTGGACATAGCCTCGGTGGCACACCCGGAGTCTAATGGACAAGTGGAAAGATCAAATGCTCTAGTGTTGGCCGGCATCAAGGCTCGGCTCATTGAACCACTGCTGAAAACGCCGGGGTGTTGGATAGATGAGATACCAGCAGTACTGTGGGGTCTAAGGACCACGCCAAATCGATCAACTGGCTATACGCCATTTTTTATGGTCTATGGGGCAGAAGCTATGCTACCCACTGACATCGAATATGATGCGCCCAGAGTGGCAATGTACACTGAAGCCGAGGCAAAAGAGGCTCGGGAGGATGCAGTAGATCTGCTTGAGGAAGCTAGAGAATTGGCCTCATCTCGGTCAGCAATATACCACAAGGTCTCCGACGTTATCATAGCCGGAGTATCAACCCTCGTGTGTTTCACGAGGGAGATTTGGTGCTGAGGCTGGTGCAGCGCAAGAAAGGTCGGCACAAGTTGTCACCTCCATGGGAGGGACCGTTCATTGTGAGCCGAGCTCTGCTCAATGATTCGTACTATCTAATAGATGCGCAGGAACCAAGGGAAGATGGGCTGGACAACCCCGGATCAGAGGTCAGGCGACCATGGAATAGCTCTACTCCGACCTTTCTACTCATGAAGGGCGCAATGTATGTACCTCGGTTAATCCTTAATGAAATGTCGGCACTCCGAGGTTGAAGCTCGGGGACTGCCTCGCTCTTGTGCTTGTGTTTTATTTCTGTTTGTCAATTTCGTTCATATGCCGAACTATTTTGAACCTCGTCTCAAACTTCAAGTAATGTATGCTGTGTAACTAATCTTGTGACTCGACTGACGAACGCCGAAATGGTAGTCAAGAGCAAAGATGAAAAAACGTGGGAAACATGAAAATGGACTCGGGGACTCGGTCCAAAAATATAGTTCGGCATGTGTCGTTTACTAACCCCTGTCTTTACCTTTCGTTTATGTCGGATGATTTTGAAACACACCTCGACATTTGCTAAGTACTGTATGCTATAAACAACAATCTTGTGACTCGACTGTCGAACGCCAAAATGGTAGACAAGAGCAAAGAATGCCAAGTATAGTAAACACGAAAGTGAACTCGGGGACTCGTTCCAAAAGGGTTCGGCATAAATTCTTAGAAAAGCATGGTTCGGATAGCAAGATAATAGTACTGGTAGCAAGGCAAACTACTTAAGGTCTGTTACATCTGCACCCGGCATACCGGGATTTAATGTTTTGCTTGAGACAAGTTCAGGCCTCGGAACCAGAGACCTCGGTCGCCGAAGTTGTGGTAGCGGGACCTCGGAAGCAGGAGCCTCGGGCGCAGGAACAACCTCGGGCGCAGGAACCACGGTCGCGGAAGCAACCTCGGTTGTTGGAGTGGATGCCGGGGTGTCCGTCACGTCGGGGAGATCACCTCGGTGGCTACGGCTTTGCCGGACTTGCCCTTGGGTTCGGAGGTTCGTCGAAGTGAAGTCATCATCAGAGCCTTCAGCCACCTCGGTTGTTTTGCCGGCCTTGCCCTTGGAGCTCTCAGGCTCGTCAAAGTCAATTTCCTCGCCGTCAGAACTTCTTCACCGGACTCTGCTTCCTCGTCCGAGCTCTCTTCATCCTCAGAATAGAGGCGCCCGTCATCAAAGGTCCGGGTGTTTGCATAACTAGCAAGAGGTCGGCTGCTGCTTGGCGTTTCAATGCCATCAGGGTGGTGTTCCAAGGAGAGCCCCTGCGCAGGGAGGTAACCGTGTGGATCTCAACATCTTCATACCAGACAGCACGAACACCAGGGCCTTGTCCGCTCCAGCCCGAGCTGATGAGCATCTCCACTCCCGAAGTCTAGCCTCGGCTCCTTTCAGCTTCGTGGCGAGCTCGTCGATGCAAGTGGGAGTCTTGACCTTGGGCCAGAGGGCACGGTGGACCTCGATGGCAGCATCAACCAGCTTGGTTCCAATGGCTGAGCGGCCTGATCCGAGCATTAAGGGCAACAAGGTGGTCCTGGATATCCCAGCTTTCGCTGAGGGTTTCTGTCTCAGCCCTCTTTGCCCGAGCTTGAACTTCGCGGATAGCCTTGTCCTTGGAGTGCTCAAGTTCTCTGAAGAAGACAAAAAGGCTGTCGCTGAAATAAGGCATACGGTGGCACGGGGTGTAGGTCGGCAGAAAATAAGGAAAAGGGGAAGAAACTTACTGTCCATTTGGTGATTAATCCGAGCGAGCTCGGACAACCAGCTTTTCGATATAGCTCGGAGGGCGAAAGTTCGGCTTCGGCCGAGGTGGCGCGGCTCTCCAGGGTCTTGGCAAGCTCTTGCTGCTGTTCGGCGGCCTGGTCTTTGACCTTCATAGCGTCCTCCACAGCAGTTTTGGCTTCATTAGCCCGGTTCAGCTCTTGTTGCAGCCGAGCTATTTCATCTTCGGCTGTCTTCAACTTGGAGGCGTAATCTTTGTCGCTCTGCTCCTTGCGGATAGAAGAGTCCGGTGAGACTTCTTCAGTCTGTTGTGATCCAGCAGGAGGTTCTTGAAGATCTTTGTCCGAGCATTGTTGCACTCCTGAAAAAATAGAGAGATCAGTTCGAGAAATCCGAGGTCTTTTAGCACCCGAGGCCCAATTGAGTCCCGGGGACTTGGCATTGGCCTCGGGGACTCAGCATGGGAAAATGACAAGTTTTTGAGATTCAAGCCGAGCAATTTTAACTCGGTGGAGTGTCAATTGCTCAACCCGAATCTCGGGGACTGGGAATAGTGTATGTTTGTCATTTGGTTTCAAAGGAAGAAAGAGAGTTGCGTAAAGAAACTTACCGAGGCCTTCTTGCTGCAATCAAGGACCGCAGTCTGCATGTTGTAGATGGACTGGAGCACGGCGCTAGGTCCAACTGGATGCTCAGAGCTCGGGTTAGAGGAGACCTCGGCAGTGTCAGCCGAGTTCCAGTCCATGTCATAGTGCTTCTCCGAGCCTAAGCTGTTCCCGCTCTTGGTCCGGAGTTGCCCGACCTCCCAGCTGCTGATGTTCGGCTGGATGGTAGCAGCAAAGAGCTCGGGAGGTGGCGACCTGAGAGCTCGAGGGCGCGGTCTTGATCAAGGTGGACTCGGCGCGAAGCGGGAACATGCGGCACCAGTTGGGTGCTCGCAGCCTTGGGGCCCGGTGGCGGTGGCGGCATTGGAGTTTGCTGTGGCTGTTTGGGGGCTCAACAACTGGAGCTGAATCTTTCTTCTGCTTCTTCTGCTGCTGTTGCTGCTGGTTGCGCGCAGCTTGAGACTTGGGGGAGCCGAGGCTCCTGCACGGTCTTAGCCGGAGTCTTGGCGCGATCTGTCTCCGCATCCTTCTGAGGAGGCGGAGGAGTCTGATCTCGGCGGGGAGCAGAGTGCCCCAGGCCGGAGTCAGAGCTCGGCGGTGGAAGTTCGGCGAGGAGACACGCACCGGGGAGGAGATGGTCTTCTCCGGGCTGCTGAGGTCAATGGACCGTTCTGGAGGAGAGGCTCTGGCGGGGCTGCCGAGGTTAACCTCGACCTCGGTGTCTGAGCTTCAACCACTGGAGGCAGTGGTGAATGTATCGAGCTATGGCTCTGCTTGATCTGCCGAGCCGGGCTAGACGAAAAAGAAAAGATTAAGTTAGAGTATAAAAAACTTAACCTCGGAACAGCGTGAAAGGTAAAAAGGAGCAAGGTGACTTACGCATCTTCTTCCACGGGGCCTCGCTTCTTGTGCCTCGCCGAGGTCTTCTTGGCACGCTTGGCTTTGGGCGCCGCAGTCTCCGAGGTCTTGGAAGCCTCGGCATCCGAGGTACCGGTCCTGAGCGCTTCCGGGAAGCTGCAGACGCTGGATGAAAGTTCTTATATGTTGGAGGAGCATATGAAATGGGAATAACGTTGACAGGTTCCAGAATTTGGCAATCGTCATCGTCATCATCGGGCCAATCCTGGATAGACGATCGAACTGGTGGGCGGTGCGAGGTGAAACCACGAGTCTTACCCGAGGTGGCCTTGGGAATGGGGAGGTGATCCTCATTGTCCGGATCTTCAACCTCGGCGGCGGCCGGGACAGGCAGGTCGGGAGTCCACTCCTTAGAAGAAAGGGGGCCATCCTCGATTTCCTGTCGAGTGAACTTCTGCAGAGGTGGCAAGGTAAAACCGAGTTAGCACAAGAATCAATACAAGGCGGGGTGAAAATGAAACCGAGGAATATTTTACGTCGGGTAAAGTACACTTACTTGAGCTGGAAGGTGATCTCGGTCATAGGGCTTGACACCCCATTTCCACTTATCGGGCATGGTGGTCTTGGCGATGGCCGGATGCGCCTCTTCACCTCGGAGTCATCAAGTTCAAAGGTGCTGTGCGAGTGGGGTCGTAGCGGCCACTCATGTGGCAGATCTTATGGGCCCGCGCTTGTAAAGGGCTAACTCGGCGGGTGATCATGGTGCGCAAGATGTCATCTGCCCCCAGCTTTTCTCCTGGAGTGACATCATGGTTTGGTGGATCAGAAGAACCTCGGGAGCGTCGGGTGCAGGCTCATAATCCCAGTTGAGTTGGGCAGCGGGGTTCCAATGGTGAACTCCGGCAAATTGATGAGATCTTCGGTGCCCGGGTTCTTCACATAGAAGAAGGAGCGTTGCCATTTGCGGCAGGAGTCCAGGCCCTGATCCGAGGAAACTCAGAAGGCGCCGAGGTGAAATCGAGGCCGCCCCGCAAGCGGTCATCTCCTTGTCCACGACCTTCTTGTTCGGGACACTTTGCTTCTTCAGCTGGAAGTACTTGGCCCAGGACTCGATGCTTGGCCATAATCCGAGGTAACCCTCGGAAAAGGTCGCGTAGGCCGAAAGTTGGAGGATGGCGTTGGCGGGCAGGTGGTGTGGTGTAGCCCAATTTGTCCAAGAAATCCCGGAAGAATTTCCCGGCCGGGAGCCCGAAGCCACGTTCGAAGTGATCCAGGAAGACGACCCGCTCCCCGGATTCCACCTCGGGTTCGATATCTTCTTTCTTCGGAACCGGCAGATGAGTTTAGCCGGGATCCGCCGTGAATCTCGGAGCCATTTGATGTCGACCTCCGTGACATCGGATCCCTCCCAGCTACCTCGTTCTCCAGGCGCTCCTTCCTCGGCGGGATCCGAGGCAGAAGACATGTTGACGCTTTCCTGCAGAAGAGGGAGGTTCAACCGGGGTAAGTACCTCGGACAGTTCAGGATAGCCGGGGTAAAATACCTCGGATCATTCGAGACAGCCGAGCTAAAGATTTAGGCGGGAAACATGTTTCTACCATGCGAGATACTAGCAAAGATCTACCGGTGAGCTAAAAAGGGAAATAAAATCGAGTTCATCGGGGCAAAACTAAAAGGACAGTGCTACGGGTGCGTCTGATACAAGTCTAGATGAGATCTAAAATGGCTAAAAGAGTGCAAAGGTAGAGCATCGGGTTCCTCAAGTTCATCAGATTCATCAAGATCCTCGAGTTCATCGAAGGATGAACATGTTCATGACAATGGCCGTGAGGGGAAGCGAAGAACTCACCGGTGAGGTACTCGAAGATCGAGGGTGGCGCGAAGGATCGACGGCGGAGTGGCGGCGCAAGGCGCGGTGCGCGTTTCCGGCGAGAATCTTCGAGACGGCGAGGTCGCAGCGGCGAGTGCTCGACGGCGGCGATGGAGGCAGAGGGCACGGAGCAGCGGGCGAGTGGGGAAGAAGAAGATGAAGTTACCCCTGGGCCCCTATTTATAAGCCGCGTGCGGTAACGGCGTGCGGTAACTGCGCACTACCGCGCGGTTACCGGGAAGGCGCGGGATCGTGTGCGGGTGAGCGCACGGTTGCGCGGTTGGTGGCCGCACGATCGGCCACATCGTGGGCCGCAGAGTGGCAACCGCCAGCCTCGGATTTCCTGTGCTGGTCAGCGCGAGAATCGAGGAGTCGCGGGCGGTCAAGTTGGTCTCGCACTTGAGTGCGCAGGTGCGCTGTTTGGTGGGTCCGGCTGACGAGGGCGGCGTGTGGTCAGGACCTGTCTTTCAGAGGTCCGGGTTTCGAGGTCCGGGCAGAGATTCTTCGCCACGTGCCTCGGAAGATCTTGGGGCAAGATTGTGCTGAGTCAAACAGCTCGGAAAGTTCAGATTGCAGATCAACCTCGGATTAAATTATGGTCTGTGGGAAGTACCTCGGCGGAGCTATTTTAAGGTCGGTTTTAGAGGTGGTGCCTTGCTTATTTTGAACCTGCTACGGCCCTCCATCCGAGGTCGTAGGACCGCACCAGCTTCGGGGACTAATGTCGGGGGGCTACCCCCGGGTAGGTCAAGGCTTGGCATAAAGATGAGTTTAAAGATATGCCGAGGTACGGAAAGGGCCGACCTGCTTGGGCCTGGGAGTGTCCGAGCTTCATCTTGACCTGGAGGATACAAAGGCCGACCTATCTTGGCCCAGAGGGATCCGAGGTATCCCGTTGGCCTGGGCCGAGGTTCACTGTCCGAGCTATGTTCAGCCGACCTAACTACCTCGGTGCTATGGTTTGTATTGTGAGAGCAGGAGAAGCTGTTGGAAGGAAGTAAGATCCGACCTGGTAAAGATCTTAAGCGCAAGACCCGAGGTACGGAGCCCGTCACATCCGTGCCGAGCTAACCGAGGCAAGAGGCTGTAGGTCGGGCAGGAGTCAATGCTCCTGTCACTTCCTGCCTGGTACAAGAGCGCCTGACGCGGGAGCGTCTGTCACGGAGCCTGGCAGAGGCGTGCCCCGGGTTCGGCGGGGCTGCACGTCTCTGACCGCTGACCACGCGGATCTGGGAAAAGGCTACGAGGTAGCTCTGCCAGGCCACATCCTGTCTCGGTCAGAGGAGACATGCTAGTTCTGCCGTTAGGCAGCAGGAGATGGGAGGCCACGTCTTGTCCCTGACAGAGGTACGGTGGTGACCGGTGCAGAGGCATGGCAACAGTGTTCAGCGAGGGGCACAATGGTAACTCGGCTGGCCTATATAGTGGGCTTCACCCCCCTCCTGCTTGAACCCGACGACCGATCGATCGACAGAGGAAGAGAGAGAAAAGGAAAGAGAGAAAGGAACCTCGGAACCCCCGAAACACCTCGGATTGAGCTCGGAGTTCCTTCTTCCTCCTGTAGCTCCATCTTTTACCTCAAGTTCTCACCGTTGTATCATCAATACAGCTCGAGGAGCAGCTTGTACTTGTCACTTTGAGCTATACACTGAGTAGGATAGTGCTGCAGTAGGGGTGTTACCTCCACAAGAGGGCCCCGAAGCAGGGTACATCGTGGTGTGCTTTGTGTGCTTGGTTTCTTGTTTTCTCGTTCGTGTTCTTGCGGTTTCTTGCGTGTTCTTGCTTGTGCATTTCTTGAGTGCATAAACCCCCCCGGATTCCCCCAACGACCATTCGGCCCCATCTTAGCCATACCTATGGCATCTGCTGTGATCCCACCACGACAAACAACCTAATTCGCTTCCGCTTGATGTAATGTTGGGTCTGTGACCTCTGGTTGTCATTTGCTATCTTTCTCTATCATAAGAGAGAACTATATGATTTGTGTCGTAGAGTCTGTGATGTGCCAGTTGTTCCACAAGTCTTGGTCTCTCTATTATGCATTGAGGGTTGTGCCTGTGTTAAGGCATCAATCGGGGTGTTGCGTTGCCGATGATCCATTCCGAGCAACGCCTGCCAAAGGTTTTGGCCGGGGATTGGTAAACCCGTAACCTCCGGTTGTATCGCTTAACCGGTGACACACAGCATCACTGTATAACAGTCAGGTCAGGGCGCCACAGTGGCCCCCCTCGGCCACCGACGCCGCCTCTTCACCTATATATTCTCCGCGACGCGAAAACCCTATTACGGTCGATCATATTCCACGAAAAGTTCCGTCGCGGCCGTCATCATCAATCTCAGATCGGAGGAGTTCTGAAGCTCTTCCCGGCACCCTGCCGGAGGGGAAATCATCACCGGAGGGCTCTACATCACCATGCCTGCCTCCGGAGTGATGCGTGAGTAGTCCACCCCTGGACTACGGGTCCATAGCAGTAGCTAGATGGTTGTCTCTCTACCTTGTGCCTCCATGTTTAGATCTTGTGAGCTGCCTAACATGATCAAGATCATCTTATTGTAATGCTAGATGTTGTGTTTGCTGGGATCCGATGAATATTGATACCATGTTTATTCAAGTTGTTTATCTATGTGCTCTTGATCTTGCATGCTCTCCGTTGCTAGTAGATGCTTTGGCCAAGTAGATGCTTGTGACTCCAAGAGGGGGTATTTATGCTCGATAGTGGGTTCAGTCTCTAGATATCTGGATTAGTGACAGAAAGGTCTAAGATAGTAGATGTGTTGTTGCTACTAGGGATAAAACATTGGTGCAGTGTCCAAGGGCACTTGTATTGATTACATTACACACTTTACTTCATGCAATAATCTGTTGTTAGCAACTTAATACTGAACAGGATGCGGATGCTGCCTTGAAGGTGGATTATTTAGGTATAGATGCGGTTGGAATAACGGTCTATGTACTTTGTTGTAATGCCCAACTAGATTTCATAGTAGACATCTTGGCATGTATTGCATTGTTATGCCCTCTCTATTTGTCAATTGCCCAGCTGTAATTTGTTTACCCAACATGCTAGTTATCTGTTCTGAGAGAGACACCACTAGTGAACTGTGGACCCTGGTAAAATTTCCTCATACTGTTTACACAACCTGCTACAATCATCTGTTTCCTGTTACTTGCTGTTTTTCCTGCTGTTTTCCACACCATACGTTTAACTCTTTGTTTCTGCAAGACCGGAGAGATTGACAACCTCTCTGTTTCGTGTTGGGCAAAGTTCTGGTTTGTGTCTGTGCAGATTCCACGTTGGTGCAAGCTCCCTAGCGCCAGGGGGAGTCAACATCAACAACCTTCCAATTGATCGTCAAGTCCTACTGGATTGATAACCTTGGGTAGATTATTCAAGGGAAAACTTCTGCTGTCTACATCATAACCTTTCTCTTGGGGTTCACCAACACGTAGCCATCACCTGGCCGCGGCCCACCGCCGCCATCCCGTCCCCGCCGCTGGCTGGTGCGCCGGACCTCCTGGCAGCCGCGCCGGCGAGCGCCCGAGCTCTCCCGAGCGTCGTCAACGCTGGGAAGAAGAAGGCCGCCAGCGTGGCGCCTTGTGACGCCGACAGGCGGGTCCCGCGCTGGCCCAGCAGCCACGTCAGCCAAGTGGAAGTGTAACCTGTGCTTTCCGTCTTCCCATCTGGAAGACGTCTTGCGGAGAAGTGCGCGACCAGCCCGGCCCAAATCTGAAATCAGCCCGTTCCGTTTTTTTACCGAGTGAGCAGCAAATAGCTATCCGTCGCATGGCCGTATCTTTTGATCCGTAGCTCCGTTTGAGGTGATTCAAATTTGTAAATTCTTAGTTTGAGAAGATCTGTCCAGTAGTATAAGTTTTATATTTTTGTAAAATACTTGTATGCTCAGCACCCTTGTATGCATACATAGGTGTATTCCGCGGTACCGGCAAACCGAGACACTAGCCCGTGACGCGTTCGTGACCCTCCAAGCCAAATGGTGTCGATCTTCGGAGGCAAGGTAACCCCTTCCTATGAGCAGTCCCGCAATGTTGTTTGTTATTTGCTTATTGCCATGCCGAGTGTTTATATTTGTCTGCGTTTGGTATATATTCTGTCGGTCTGTTATTGTTTGTGTTCAATATGTTACTTGGAATATTGCTCCTGCCGTGTCACATATCACGTTGCATGTTTATTTATCGCACTTGCTTGTGTTACCAAACACACATCATTCTTGAGACAATGGACTGGGGGACCACCGCCGTCGATAGAATGGTGGAGTGCTGTACCTCACTAAAACATTAACGTCGATCTGCGAAGGCGCTGGTCGGAGGTAGCTCCGTCACAGTCATCCGGTTGACGTTTCTTTTCTAGTCAAACGAGAAGTCGCTGGTCGGAGGTAGCTCCGCCACAGTCATCCGGTTGACGTTTCTTTTCTAGTCAAACGAGAAGGCGCTGGTCGGAGGTAGCTCAGCCACAGTCATCCGGTTGACGTTTCTTTTCTAGTCAAATGAGAAGGCGCTGGTCGGAGGTAGCTCTGCCACAGTCATCCGATTGACGCTTTTTGGACAGTGATACGTGGTGGCGCCTTAGTCGCCCGGTCAATACAAGCTACTATTTCTTGAAATAGTGTGTTGCTAATGTCTTGTCGTTTGATGATATATTGTTGTGATATTGTGACTGTTGTGTTGGACGAACATCTGTTGTTGGACTTGTTATGATGAAACTTGATTAAATGAAACACCCCTCCAAACATCGATAGGGTCAGTCCATGGTGCCACTAATCTGAACATCGAAAGCACCACCACTGTCGCTCATATGGGCGGGCCTTGACCTACGTAACCTATTGAGCCTCCTTTGATGCTACCATTTTGGCAAGTCTAGTCGGTTACCTTTGTGGTCGGGGCTAGTCTTGCGAAGGTTCCGGAGCTAGGCGTCGCTCATGGGTTGGGGACGTGCCGGATTCACTTCGTCATAAGACATAGAGTTATGTCGATAGCTATACAGGGAGTGTCTTGGTATCGTGAACGGTCATGTAAGTGTATCAGGTCGTCTTAAGGAAGATTTCCTAAAGTACCGGCTATATGGTGCATCTAGATGAGTGGTAACTGCAACCTCTCGAGAGTGTCAATCTAGCAGCTAGCCTTGTTCCTGGGATATGGAACCGCAGTTCAGTGTCGGTCACACTGTGTGTCTTTGTCGAGTCCGGAGGTTAAACATAAGTTCGGTTTGAAAGAAAGATGAACAACCTGATGTCACTAAATGAACAATAAGATGATGCAGGGAATGTTACTTGAGCTGTGGATGGTTACCGTGTTTAGGGATGATGGCGTGATCGTTGGGAGCCTAGAGTTAGGCCTGAGCCAACATCAACCGTGCATGCCCAGAGTGGAGAGATGAGGCCAGTGGGCCTAGCACTGATCACAGGTGTTGTTGTGTATTATTTGGTACCGACTGGTACACTCGTTTACTCGTCACAGGTAATCTCTTTGTATGAATGCCGGTGCACGATCCAACTCCACCTGGCTTGGACTCTGTACTGGTGATACCCCGTTGCTTGCTTATGACATGTTTGGTTTTCAATGCCATGCTACTTTTATGTCATGTATCTAGAGTACACCTTGACATGTTGTAGGATTTTATTTCCTATGTATATCTTGTTGCATGATTGTTGGATTGTTCGTGTCAAGTGGTTATTCTTGCGAGTACGTCATTGTACTCACGTTGGCTATTCAAATGGCGGGGATTCATCTTCTTCCTTAGCAAGGATATGGAGCAAGAGCATGCTAGGATCAGTAGCCCAGCCAAATACCTGTGGAGTGGAGCCGCTCCAAGCCGTTTCCTTAGCCGTCTTCCGCTGCCATTTAAACTCTGTCCTGAGGCATGCTTGGCAAGATATTTTGTAATGCCTCGATGGCCTTGTAAACCTTTTGTAGCACTTTGTGCCTGATTGTGTAATGATTCCTGCTATGTTGCATTGTCGTAACGTGCGGCCAGATATCTTGGGCTGGCGCACGGGGCGACCGCCTCTCTGGAATTATGTGCTAGAGCGGGGTGCCACAGCTGAGTGAAACCGCGTGCAACCAGACGAGCTTTATGCTTATCAAGTGAACCATCTGGGCGGTGCTTGGTCTTGAAGATCCACTTGCTGCCAACAATATTGATACCGGGCGGACGAGGAACCAAAGTCCATGTCTGAGTCTGAGTAAGAGTAGCAAACTCATCAGCCATCGCAGCAAGCAACTCGGCTCGTGCAACGCTTCCCTGTGTGATGTTGGCGCTGCAAAGAATGCCCATCGTCTCGGATCATACCGAACGGTTCCATCCTGGTACTCCTTCTCCTTCCTTGTATTATCTCTGAGCCGAGTCACCATTGTGTGCAACGGAGCAGCACGGGTGCCGAGGAGGATGCAACACCAGGCGATGGAGCAGCGCAGGGTACCGCGGCCGATGAAAAATCAGCAAGAGGCGGCACGGGCTGCTCCGAAGTGGGCACGACCGACAGCCCATGGGCCGAGCCGTGGGATGCCGGGCTGGTTTGCGTGTCGCAAGACGCGTCCACATGGGTGCACGGCTTGGAGAGCCCTGCATGGCGCGCCCATGCACGTCGATTGGAGGACCCGAGGCGACGTCGATCACTTGTTCAGGAACAGCTATCGAAACCTGCACACATGGAGCACTACCTGGCACAGGTGGATTAGCAGACAAATAGGACATGTCATAGTTCCGCAATGGTGCACTGATACGTCTCAAACGTATCTATAATTTTTTATGTTCCATGTTGATATTATACCAATTGTTACATGTTTTGCATCCACTTCATATCATTTTTATACATTTTTTGGGACTAACCTATTAACAAGATGCCACAGTGCCAGTTCCTGTTTTCTGCTGTTTTTGTATTCCAGAAAAGCTGTTCTGGAAATATTCTCGGAATTGGACGAAAATCAATGGAGGTCCCTATTTCACCGACACGTACACGGAGTCCAAAGGGGAGACGGAGGAGCGCCAGGAAGCGGCCACACAAGGGCTCAGCGCGGCCCCACCTCCTGCTGCGCCGAGGGTGCGTGTGGGCCCCTCGGTGCCCTCAGTCGCCGCCCTTTCGCCTATTTATTCCCCCCGACGTGAAAACCCTAAATACCCGAGTCATATTCCACAAAAAGTTACAGAGGTGCTGCCGTCGTCAACCCTAGCTCGGGAGGGTTCTGAAGCTCTTCCCGGCACCCTGCTGGAGAGAGGAATCATCACCGGAGGCTCTACATCGCCATGCCTGCCTCCGGAGTGATGCGTGAGTAGTTCATCCTTGGACTACGGGTCCATAGCAGTAGCTAGATGGTTGTCTCTCCACTTTATGCTATCATGTTTAGATCTTGTGAGCTGCCTAACATGATCAAGATCATCTTATTGTAATGCTACATGTTGTGTTTGCTAGGATCCGATGAATATTGAATACTATGATCAAGTTGATTATTAATCTATGTTACATGTTATTTATGATCTTGCATGCTTTCCGTTACTAGTAGATGATTTGGCCAAGTAGATGCTTGTAACTCCAAGCGTGAGTATTTATGCTAGATAGTGGGTTCAGTCTCCAGTAATCTGGTCGAGTGACAGCAACGTCTAAGGTTGTGGATGTGCTGTTGCCACTAGGGATAACCTAACAGTGCTATGTCCACGGTCATATGTACTTGTTTACATTACGCATATTATTTAATGTGATTATCCGTTGTTTGCAAGTTAATACCAACAGGGAACACAGATGTCAACCTGAAGGTGGATTATTAGTCATAGATGCGGTTGGATAACGGTCTATGTATCTTGTCGTAATGCCCAATTAAATATCATGGTAGTCATCTTGTCATATATATGCATTGTCATGCGCTCAATATTTTATCAATTGCCCAGCTGTAATTTGTTTACCCAATATGTCGTTTATCTTTATGGAGAGACACCACTAGTGAACTGTGGACCCCGGTCCATTCTTTTACACTGATAAAACCACCAACTGCAAACAATTGTTCTCTTTTACTTTCTGCAATTAAACATTATTTTCCACAACATACGTTTAATCCTTTGTTACAGCAAGCCGGAAAGATTGACAACCTTCCTGTTTCGTTGGGCAAAGTAGTTTGATTGTGTTGTGTGCAGGTTCCACGTCGGTCGCCGGATTCCCTGGTGTTGCGCCGTTGATGCATGTAAAATGCATACATGAACTTTGCATTATTTTACATATATTCCAGACACATTTGCATCATATAAGGGTTATAATACCGTTTTATAATGATTTTGGGAATATTTGATATGTTTCCTATTTTTTTATGGAATTAACCCTGCGCAGGTAGAAAACCCTATTTCTATATTTTAATGTTTCAGGGACCCAAACGACGTCCAAATGACCTGGAAATTTACGAGCATCAGTTTTTGGAAGGAACAAAGCTTGGGAGCGAAGGAAGCAAACAAGCGGAGGCCCGAGGGCCCAGATGAGTGGACCCATGCGGCCAGGTACATGGGCCGCGTGGGACCCCCCCTTTTGGCCCTCGGAGCTCCGTTGTCGTCGATCTTTCCTCCACCGACTCCGTTTTGACCTAAAACCGCCTATAAAAATAGTCCCCTGACATTCTCTGGAAGGAGCGCCGCAAAAACACAGAAACACCGAAACAGAGACCCGGAGTTGCAGATTGGAGGGGGAAACTCCGGCGGGGCGCTGCCGGCGTGGTCTCCATCTTCTCCAACGACTTCTCCACCGTCTCCATGATGAAGAGGGAGTAGTCCACCTCTGGACTATGGGTTTATGGAAGTAACTTATGTATCTCTCTCTCTCGAGCTTCACTAATTAGTACCGTATGAGCTGCTGAACATGATTACGGTCATCTATGTAATACCTTTGTGGTGGATCTTTTTATGAGTTAATATATGTTTGAGATTGCAATGGTTTTGTTTCAGTTATGAAAGTAGATGCATATTATGTACCCCGTTCTTATTTACTTGTCATGATCAAGCATGTTTATGAGAGCGTGTGAGGGGAACGTGTGCATTAGTTGGAGTAACGGGGGTGGCTAGTGCAGTGAACGTGAGAGAAAGTTCTGCGATCCACTTGGGTATCTCTACCTTACTTTGTTGCATCACTAGGGATAAAAAGAAATACCATGCTACCGGAGATGTGGGTGTGACCATTGCCACTACTCCATGACTAGATCTAGCATGTTCTTATTTTAACTTCATGTCATGATACTTATTGCTATACTCTGAGTTATCTTAATTACTGAGATTTTATGATTTAGTTCGCATCTTGGTGGAGTATAAGAGAGACTAATAACCAAAAGGTCTCTATATTAGGACGTGATGCCCATATAATTATAACTTGTCATTAAACTGTTGTGTTGCAATCTCATATGTTAACTCTAGTGTTCCATTGTCTACCACTTTATTAAAGAGAGAGTGCATTTGTGAAACCATGAACACCGTCCATTTTTAATCATAAGAAACACCTTTCCAACAACTTTTACCACTTTTCCATTTTCTGCCATTTAAAAATCCGAAAAAACAAAAAAACTTTTACATCTTGCATTCATCATATAAAACCCAAAATTATCATTTATCATTGCTACCACCATCCTTGCATATTTATTTCTTGTTTGCATCGCATATTATCTTGATATCATTCTCACACCTTGTGCTTGACAACCACTAGGTGAGGTTGAGGACCAAAACATTTACTTTGTTTTGTAGGTAACCAAAAGAAGGATAGGAAAGATAAATCTTCACTACTGATTCCCCGAGAGTTCGATATTAAACTCTCGTGTCACCCCTCGTGGGGAAAACACGTCTTCCACTTACTACACACTCTGCACTTGGAGTTTCAACCTAACCCATTTACTTTTCACGCAGGTAACTACGTGAAGGGCTGATACGTCTCAAACGTATCCATAATTTCTGTTGTTCCATGCTTATATTATACCATTTGCTACATGTTTTATATACACTTCATATCACTTTTATGCATTTTCTGGGACTAACCTATTAACAAGATGCCATAGTGTCAGTTCCCTGTTTTCTGCTGTTTTTGGTTTCAGAAAGTTACTTCTGGAAATATTCTCGGAATTACACGAAACAAAAGGCCACGTCCCTATTTTTCCAACACGTACACGGAGTCCAAAGGAGAGACGAAGACTCGCCACGAGGTGGCCAAACCACAGGCCGGCGCGGCAGGGGGCCCACCGCGCCGCCTGGTGGTTTGGGCCCCTCGGGGGTCCGCCGACATCGCCCCTTCGCCTATTTATTCCCCGAGACGTGAAAACCCTAAAACACCGAGCCTTTCATCCAGAACATATTCGCTGCCGCCGCCGTCGTCAACCCTAACTCGGGGTTCTGAAGCTCTTCCCGGCACCCTGCCGGAGAGGGGAATCATCACCGGAGGGCTCTACATCGCCATGCCCGCCTCCGGAGTGATGTGTGGGTAGTTCATCCTTGGACTATGGGTCCATAGCAGTAGCTAGATGGTTGTCTTCTCCACTTGTGCCATCATGTTTAGATCTTGTGAGCTGCCTATCATGATCAAGATCATCTTATTGTAATGCTACATGTTGTGTTTGCTGGGATCTGACTTATATTGATACCAATGTGGAGCTGAATATTATATTATCATGTCTATGTCATTTGTGATCTTGCATGCTCTCCGTTACTTGTTGAAGCCTTGGCCAAGTGAATACTTGTGACTCCAAGAGGGGGTATTTATGCATGATAGTTGGGTTCAACCTCTATTTAACCTGGGATAGTGACAGCAAGTTCTAAGGTTGTAGATGTGTTGTTGCCACTAGGGGTAAAACAGCAATGCTTTATTCAAGGATGGATGTATTGTTTACATTATGCACATTGCTTAATGCAATTGTCTGTTCCTTGCAACTTAATACTGGAAGGGGTACGGATGTTAACCGAAGGTGGACTATTTAGGCATAGATGCATGCTGGATAGCGGTCTATGTACTTTGTCGTAATGCCCAAATGAATCTCATAGTAGACACCACAACTCGCACATGCATGTTTTATGCACTTATCAACTGTCAATTGCCCAGCTGTAATTTGTTTACCCAGCATGTTAGTTATCTTATTGGAGAGACACCACTAGTGAACTGTGGACCCCGGTCCATTCTTTTACATCTGAAATACAATCTACTGCAATCATTGTTCTCTACTGTTTTATGCAAACAAACATCATCTTCCATACGATACGTTTAACCCTTTGTTTTCAGCAAGCCGGTGAGATTGACAACCTCACTGTTAAGTTGGGGCAAAGTAATTTGATTGTGTTGTGCAGGTTCCACGTTGGCACCGGAATCCCTGGTGTTGCGCCGCACTACACTCCTTCACCAACACCTTCGAAGCAACCTCGTTTTCCTACTGGTTCGATAAACCTTGGTTTCATACTGAGGGAAAACTTGCTGCTGCACTCATCATACCTTCCTCTTGGGTTCCCAACTGACGTGTGACGTTACACGCATCAAGCATATTTTCTGGCGCCGTTGCCGGGGAGATAGAAGCAACACCGCAATATATTCCCTCGTCAACTTAGCGCCAGCAAGGGTCATCAAGACTGTTTTCTGGCGCCGTGATACGTCTCAAACGTTGACGAGGAGTGGACTCGGCAAATCCCTGGGTTGTGTACCCCGGGTTGATTGAAGGGGAGAGAGATGAGCGCTGGTGATCACGACGGCTGACAAGCAAGGCGTTTACCCAGGTTCAGGCTCCCGGAGGATAACACCCTACTTCCTGCTTGTCTGGTATTGAATGGCTAGTTGTGGCTATAATGGCGAGATGACGATCTCGCTAGGGTTTGTGGTGGCGGCTATGAGCGTACCCTAGACGAAGGACCCTCCTAGCCTTTATATGGTAGGCTAGGTCTCAGGTGAACGGTGCCGATGGCGCTTACAAGCATGGCTGGGGTCACATGACCTAACGTCGACTATCTTGGGCCGCACGTCATCCTCCTTGGGCCTTCCTTGGGCCCTCGTCATAAGGCTGATAGGCTTGGCGTGACCCAGGTATCCCCACCGTGGGGTAGTCGAAGAGTGACCCCACGACAGGACCCCCGAGTGCTTAGTCGAATCGTAGAGTCGGGTAAAGGACTCCCTCCTCCTGGGCACGCCGTCGGGTTCCTGAGAGGAACAAGTAAAGTTAGTCGACTCCGGCCGTTCAGGGCTTATGGAGGATTCCTTAGTCAAAACGGTGACTGCTGGGTAAAATACTGTGAGTACAGCCTTAATCGGTGATTTTTCGACTGCTATTGTTCTGAGTCACTCGGGAGCGCGAACAGCGCTCCCGATGGAGTAGCCCCCGAGATTAAGCTGAATTGCTTGCAATTGAGGTTAAACTCAATTTTTCTTCAGTCGAAAAGCCCGCTCCCGATGGGAGTAAAGAAGGGACTCGACCTGTTGGAGTCGCGACTGGCTTTGCGTGACTTACTGTGTATTCGGCCGGTTTGGCTTACTGCACAAGTTTGTTCAACTCTTGGAGCTTACTGAATCTTCTTGCACTCGAATGAACTGTTCGAGTTCTCAATCAGCCCGTTGGCTTACTTCCTACACCTTCGCGGTTGACGTCAGCGCTGACATTTTTGGCGCACTCTGTGCCCGATGGGACGTGACAGTGCAGTCCCACTGTCAGTATTGACTGGAGAAAGCGGTTGCCGCTTTGTACTGACCGTTGGGCGCGAAAATTTCGCGGTGTGATGATGGCGCCTTGATTCCCGTGCGTAGTGGGCGGCGTGGCCGGCGACGGTTGCTATCTCCGCGCGACACGTGGACGGCCAGATGATGTTGTGAAGTGCGGTTTCGCTGAGGACGGCCTGGATTAACTGGCCACGCGGTATATACTTTTCACCGCGGCGGCGAACAGTTCATTCCATCCCCATTCTGCCCTCGTCTCTGCTGCTCTCTCTCCGCCATTGTTGCTCTTTTCTGCCAGTTTCTTTCCTCCGCCCTCCATGAGCAAGGCCGCGATGAAGAGGGGAAGTCTGGTGCTGGCGCCGTCGCCGCCGCCGAGGCGAGCGTGATGAAGAAGCCCGACGGTGACTGGGTCAAATCGTCGGTGAAAAAGAACGACCTCGAGGCCCTCCGCGCGCAGGGGCTGCTGCCGCCGGCAGACCAGGCGACGGTGCGCGCTCCTGTGAAAGAGGTATTCCCCGCTCCTCGCGAGGGGGAACGCGTTTGCTTCGTGGATTTCCTTCCGTGGGGTTTCGGGTTCCCCCTCCACGATTTCGTCCGTGGTCTCTTGTACGCTTGGGATTCAGATCCACGATCTGACTCCCAATAGCGTCTTGAGCATCGCGAGCTATTTCATGCTCTGCGAGTGCTTCCTGGGAATCGCACCCAACTGGCTACTGTGGAAGTCGCTATTCCTCGTGAGGAGGAACGTGGGGAAGAGCAAGCAGGTGTATCCAGTCGGCGGCTTCGGCATCCAGGTGCGTGGCGACACCTCCTACTTTCAGATGAAGAAGTCCGACTCCGTCCAGGGCTGGCGGAAGAAGTGGTTCTACATCAGGTGCGACCAGGAAGGGCTTCCCGACTTCGCGGCTGATCGCGAGTTGCGGAAGAAGAACGCGTGGGCGCACCCGCTGTCGAAGGAGGACAGGGAGGCGACTCAGCCCTTGCTGACGCTTCTTCATGGCCTTCTGAAAATTCTTGGGCGCGAGACGGGCGGAGTTCACCTTATTGCCACCTTCTTCAGGCTTCGGGTGCAGCCGCTCCACACTCGCGTCCACCCAATGTGGGCGCGTGAGTATGTTGGCGATGAGCTCGATGATGACGTTGTCGAGTCGAAGGTGTGGAGCATCACTAGTATCCGAGCCGCTGACCCGTGCAATGTCAAGTGCCCAGTCGAGCCGTATGGGCCTAATAACCCTGTGCCTGAGGTGAGCTTTGTTTGCTTTGTTTGTCTTGTATCTTCTTCTGTCGAATCTTTTTGCCTGACTCGAATGCTTCATTTGCTGACAGGGTCGTTCGAGCTATGTCAGTCTTCCTCCGTTGATGGAGAATGGACCTCATGAAGAGGCAGAGTTCCCTGAGGAGGACGGGTTGATGACGATGAAGTTCCCTCCGCCACCTCTCCGAGTGAAGAGTTGGAGGATGATGAAGATGAGGAGCCGCTGCGGACGCGGCAGAGGCGAAAGAGTGGCGACTCTGGTTCTGCTTCGTCGCCCGTGAAGGAGGCGGGTGTGAACGAGGAAGAGACTAGTGAGTCGTCTTCGGGCTCTAGGCACACGAGTGACCTGGCTGAGCCTTTGGTCGTGCCTCCCCTCGGCTCTGCACCGCCGACTGAGTTTGCGAGGATGGCCTCCATATCCCTGGGAAGTGAAGATGATGTAGATGTCGCCAGGTTAGTCGCGTAACCATTACCTCGTTTTTGTCGAGTGTGCTTTTTCACTTGCGAGTCCTTGAATTGAGTTGTCTTGTCACAGCGACCATACTGGTGCTGTTGTTTCTTCCCCTCGTGAGATGGAGCACACTTCTGCTCCCATGATCGAGCAGACTGTGAAGACGGCCGAAGAAGAGGCTCTGGCGGGTGACGCTTTGGCCTTGAAGACTTCGACCTCCTCCGTGCCAGAGAAAACTGCTGATGCGACTCCGGTTGACGCTGGGCTGCTTGAGCATGTAAGTGTCCTTTTGACTCGTTCTGCAAAATCTGTATCGGGTGCGCGAACAGCGCTCCCGATGGAGTAGCCCCCGAAGATGTGCGTGACTAGAATAGTCGGGCGCAGATTGATGTCTTGTGTTTCCCGCAGCCATTTTATCGCCAGCAGATGGAAGTAGCCGCAGCCTTCGTTCGCATGGAGCAGGAGAGGGACCAACTCCGCACTGCTCTGGAGCAGGCGAATAGTGAGTGTGAACCCTTGTGTTCGAGGGGTGCTTCGACTGCCTTCATTGCTAACTTTGCTCCGTTGATCCGCAGGTGTGTCGGAGAATGACTCCCACGAAACAGGGATAGTCAAGCTCACGAAGAGAGTTCATGTAAGGGGCTGAACACGTTGGTCAAACAACCCTCAACCTGCACGGCGACGGTGCTCGTCGAGCAAGTGGAGGGACATCACGACAGAGATGAACACCAGCCCGTACCCAGGTTCACGGCCCTCGTGTGGAGGTAACACCGCTACTCCTGCTTGTCTGTATTGCACTGCTTGTAGAGGTTACAGTACAATGAGCTTGCCGAGGGCTCTCTTTTGGCAATGGTGTACACAAGGAAGGGAAGCAGTGGTCTTCTTCTTCCTTGCGCGTAAGTGGTTATGCTGGAATGAGAATGCGATCCTTTGCTACGGTGCTGCTCGTCCTCCTTTTATAGGCGCCCCGTGCTCCCTCCCTGCGCTTGCACTATGGTCGGGCTGTCACGTGGCGCAGAAGGTAGAGCGTGGTGCACCGCAGCCCGGTTGTCCATGGACGCGGTCCATGGGCGTAAAGCTGACTCCTGTAGCAGAGTAACCACCGTCCATGCAGGACGGCCAGCTGGGGCCGCAGAGGAACGTGGGGGTGCCCACAGTGACGTTGGCCGTGGAGTGTAGCGCCGGCCGGTCCCCTTATCACCAAAGAGGAAACCCTTGTAGTCCGGTGCGGATGGCACAGCTTTGTTGATCCCTTTAATCACCAAAATGGCAACTGCGGCGTCGTCGTCACCGCGCGCAGAGGCGCGCGTCACTCTGCGGCCGCTGCAGAGCCCTTGTGCGCTCTGCAGAGGTTGCTTTGCAGCAAAGCGATCTCCACGAGGGCTTGGATGCCCTGTAGAGAATTCGGCGTTGACCTCTCTCCAGGGGAGGTTTCCTTGAAGAGGGGGCAGCAGTGGAGAGGGCCTCCGCAGGCCTCTGCTGCCTCAAAAGCCCTCGCGAGGCAATTCGCCTCGCGAGGCTCTCCAAGCCGTAGGCTTGGTCCTTAGCGAAAATTTGCCATCAACTGTCGAGGAGCCGTAGAGGACAGGCCCAGCACACCCTGGATTTCACTGGGCCGACAGTAGCCCCCGGGCCCATGATGGGCACGATGTAGTCCAACGGACGCAGGCGAATCGTCATGGGCCCAAAGTGTCCAGCCGGCCTGAGACACGTGTAGGGCAGTTACGCCGCGATGACACGTTCTCCTCGGAGATGATGGGCGTAGTGTGGGGACCCACCACGTCTCGGTAACTGCTCTGAGGGGAATAAAGCCTGCAGCGCCGGTTCAGGCAGCAGTTACTGCATCATTTGCGCGCCCGCCTCCTCGCTCTTGACCTCTGCGCTCCTGTGCCTCCGGCGCTCTTCCTTTGCAATCCCGCCGCTATGGCGCCCAAGAAAGCCTCCGCGGCCTCGAAAGGCAAGGCCGTGGTGCAGGGTGGCGACTCTGCCACGATGCAGCAGGGCGGAGACTTTGAGCCGGCTCTGACCGGCTTCCGTTTCAAGAAGAAAACGCAGCTGGAGAAGGTGCGCCACATAGCAGCCTCGGCGACTAACGAGCACGGCGCTACGGTGCTTAAGGCGGACAACTCCTTCTGCGGCTTCTACCCCATCTTCATGCACACCCTATTCGCCGGGCTCGTGCCTCCTTTCTCCGATTTCTTCCTGGCGGTTCTGGAGCGCTACCAGATCCAGGTCCTTCATCTCCATCCTAACTCCATCCTTGTCCTCGCCATCTTCGCCTACCTCTGCGAGGCATACATCGGCATTCCACCCTCGGTGGACCTCTTCCGCAGCTTCTATGCGCTCCGGTTCACGGCGAACAAGGAGCGGTCAGGGTGCGTGTCCTTCCGCATCACCGAGGACATGAAGGGCACGTACATCCCCATCGCGCGGAACGGCAAGAACATTGTGACCAATGTGACGAAGAAGGTGGAGGACTTCCGCAAGCGCTGGTTCCTCATGAAGTTCGGCAGCCGGAGCGCCTTCTTCGACCTGCCTAGGCGCCTCCGACGAAGAGGGCGAGCTGGTCTTCTAAGGCGCTCAAGGGAGCCGCGCTCGGCCCCGTGGTGAGGCGCTTGAAGGACCTCCGCGAGGCAGGCCTCACCGGGCAGATGGCGGCCAAGGACTTCGTGAGGCGCCGCATTGCTCCGCTCCAGAGGCACGCGGACGCGATGTGGCTGTATTCCAACCAGAGGGACAAAATGCGCCTGAGCGCAACCCTCTTCACGCAGCAGGAGGTGCGCACCATCATGGAGACACTCTTCATGGCTCCAGACATCCCCAAGCCCAACGATAAGGCGGTCCCGCTCCACAGGATCGATCTCGGGCGTCGCATCTCGCTCGTGCAAACGATGCCGAAGTTCGACCAGTGGGGCCTGGTGCCCAAGGGGCATGTGGGGCCTCGCGAGGATCCTGAGTCTGCGGCGCAGGGGGCGCCAGCTGAGGGCGACGAGGAGACGACGGAAACGCCTGTGGAATCCGACGCAGGCGCAGCCGGCGCCTCGGGAGACTCTGCCTCTTCAGCGGAGAACTCGAGCACCTCGAAGAGCGCGGCGCCTGAAGTCGAGACCCACGAGGCCTCCTCAGGCAGCAGCGGCCAGTTCGTGGTCGCTCCGTCGCAGCGTGCTGAGGGGCAAGAGGAGAGCGATGACGACGGAGCTTCATCAGGCCACTGCGAGCCCGCTCCAAGGCCATTCATGACAGAGCCGCCGGAGCCCAGCGGCATTTCTCTCAAGAGGAAAGCCGAGGCTGCTCTCGAGGGGTCTGGCACCGGGGCCGCGCCTCCGAGGCCGTGGCGGTCGTCAAACACGGTGTGGGTCGATTCCCGCGCCAAGGCATCTGGGTAAGAACCGACTCCCTTTTCTGTTTGAGCTTATTCTTGCGTAGGCTCCTCGAGGAGTTTTTGAGCTTTTGCCTCTCCAGGGGCCCCGAGGTGCCAAAACGGCGGAGACTCCGGAGGCTTGGAGAGATCCCCAGCGCTGCAGCGGCGTCTGCGGCGTGTACAGTCGACGAGGTGCCTCCCGAGGGCACTGCTTCTTCCCCTGAGGCTGCGGCACCGCCTCCTGAGGCAGAGGAGTGCCGCGAGGAGAAGGAGGAGGAGGCAGAGGTGACGACGCCTCCGCCTATGCGGCCTGACGTCTCCCCTATGCGGCAGGAGGGGACGCCGGAGGTGGATGCGGCGAGGTTCACGCCGCCGGCGAATGAGCGTGCGGCGGAGACAGGGGGTCTGCGGAAACGCGCGCTGACGTCGAAATGGAGGAGGCCGCCGCGTCTTCGCCCCCACCGAGCACGAAACTTGGAGAGGCCGCAGCGGACTCTGGGGCCGCTGGGGAGGCGGCCTCAGCTGAGCAGGCCAACCCTGTCCCTGGAGAGGAGAGTGTTCCCCAGGGGCAGAAGTATGGTGGGGTTGATGGTGAGGGTGCCACGAGCCCCCAGGAGGCCCCTTGCGTGGACGAAGAGGGAGGCTCGCTCCCGAGCCCCCAGGCGCGTCTCGAGGCCACTCTGAGCCCAAGGCAGGACACTCCGGAATTCTCGGCAGGCGCCGGCGTTTCCAGGCCTTCCGGCGAGCCACGGGCCTTAGTTCTGCGGGGGCGGCGCCCCATTGCAGCTCGCCGTGGGCTGTCCTCCGCTCGGCGAGGGAAATTCTCGACGGGCTTGAGGCCCAGCTTGCTGAGGAGGATCGCTCCAGGGCGGAGGAGGAGCCGAGCTCGCGCGGGCTGGGCTTGTCTTCATGAGACCGTGGAGAACTGCCGCCGGAAGAACGAAGCTGCCCAGGCGCAACGCGAGGCAGCACTGTGCTCCGCTGAGAGATCCGCATCAGCGTGGTCCGCGAGATCGAGGAGACCCTTGCGGACCTGGGTGCTAGGCGCGAGGCTCTCGAGGCAGAGGACCGCGGCCAAGCACCAGGAGCTGGTGGCGCGCGAAGCGGCGGTCTCCCACAAGCACAAAAGCTCCTAGATCGCGAGGCGGGGATCGTTGCCGAGTCGGAGAATGTGCGACAGAGTTTGGAGGAATTCCGTGAGAGCTTGAGCATTCGTGAGGACTTGATCGTGCAGCGCGGAGTTGAGCTCGACGCCCGCGAGACCGAGGCGCGCAAACGCGAGGAACAGGTTGAGCAGATCGAGAAGGATCAATCCGCGCAGCGGGAGCACCTGGAAGCCCGCGAGAACAAGGTCACCCAGGACGAGGAGTTCTACCAGAAGCGCCTTGTGCAGACCAACGAGAACCTTCGCAAAAAGGAGAGAAGATGGCGGAGGAGTCTGCGACAAAGGAGAAGCTCTTTCGCGACAGCTGCAGGAAAGACTTCGCGGAGAAAACCAAGAAGCAAGAGGATCGCTTCACGAAGAGACGCAACGAGCTTGAGGCTCGCGTCAAGGACCTTGAGGCCCAGAAGAAGCGATTCGACTCTCGCCTCCAGGCTGCCGTGGAGGCTCGGGCGCGCGCGGAGCAGAACTTTGCCTCTTTGATGGCTGACATGAAGAGTTGACCGCTCAGGTGGGCCCTGTCGTGGAGCATGCTGAAGAGGCTGAGCATCGCGTGCAGCGGCACAGGTCTTGACGCAGCAGCGGGAGCGCATGTTCCAATCCTTGGTGACCCGGGGGAACACTGTAACATCCCAAAATTATTATCAGGATTATATTCCAAAAATGAGAGCCAACAAAAACTTTTGTTGTTTATTGTATGTTATTGCTTCTTGTTACTTGAGTTGTTGTTCTTGCTGTTTGTGTGTTTGCCCTAGTGAACACTAGTAAGAAAGAAAGAAAACAAAATAAAAATCAAAGCAGAAAATAAAAGTGACAAGTTGTCACTTAAAAATCTCAAGTGACAAACTCAATTAATTTCAAACCAAAGTCAGTGGAGATGTAATGTAAACACTCCCATTTTGTTCCTACTTTCCCCTCTCAAATATTATTTTGAACTAGTTTTAAAATTCTAAAATAAAATCAAATTGAAATAAATTAAAATAACATAAACAAAGTACTATGAAAGAAAATGATGCAAAACATTTTATTTTGCAAAGCCAATTTTTGTGGAGCTTCTACATGTTATGGGGAGGCCCCACAATTATTTGCAAATTTTTCTAAAATGTTTAAGTGCCCCAATTAAATCCCAGAAAAGCTTCTGGATTAAAAAGAAACTGGAAAAAAAAAGAAAAGAAGAAGAAGCAGGGGTTTTCTGCAAAGTCGTCGTCGACTTCAACCCCGACGACCATCGCCGTGTCGCCGCGACCGTGCTCGCCGTTTCCGCGCTCCCCAGGCCCCCCTGGCCGCGCTCTCCCTCGCTCCCGTGCCTCTGCAGCCGCGGCGCCGCAGAGGAGCAGTTACGCCGCCCCTCGCCTCGATTCCACTCCAGCGTCGCCGTGGCAGCTCGCCGTCGTCGACCCAAATTGGCCCAGCTCGCTGCTCCCCGACACGCCGCGCTTGGCCGAGACCTTCTAGAACATGTCCGGACCCCGGTGAACGCCTAGTCTCCACGTCCCTCGCACCGCCGCGTCGGATTGGGGAGAAATATCTCCGCCGTGCGCCATGGACGTCGCCGTGCACTCCGTCCACGATGCGCCGGCCCCCGTGCTATAAAAACCAC
This sequence comes from Poa pratensis, assembly GCA_947311845.1. Lineage (NCBI taxonomy): Eukaryota > Viridiplantae > Streptophyta > Magnoliopsida > Poales > Poaceae > Poa > Poa pratensis. The sequence continues at coordinate 14,013,023 of CAMZMU010000114.1, forward strand.
CCCAAGCCTCTCTGTGAACACCACACCACCCCACTCCCTCACTGCCCCCTCTCGATTTGCCGTGCACCGCCAGGAGGGCGTGCTGTGCCGTAGCCACTGCCGCCGTCGAGGTCCGTCGTGGCCGCGACGCCACCTGCCCCATTCCCTTCTTCCTGGCCCGTACTCTCTTCCTTAGCATCACCGCACTCACCCCATCCCTTTTCCCCTTTGATCAGTGCCCAGACGCGGCCGTGGAACCTCGCCGGAGTTGCTGTCCGTGGCCAGGAAGACGAGACCTCGCCGCCGACGAACCACTCCGTCCCAGCAAGCAGGACTCGGCCAGAAGCTTCCACCTCGCCACCGCCGTCGATTCGCATCACCACCTCGACCTCCCGAGCCCTCTAGGTGAGGTTTTGCCCAACCTCGCCGTCGCCGGAGCCACGGCGCCGCCCAGAAATGGTCGTCGCCGATGGTTTCGTTGCGGGCCGTTGGATCTCCATCCAACGGTAGCGTACCGCTTCGATTAGAAAGAGAGAGAGAGAGACTGACGGGCGGGCCCCGCTCGTCAGGTTTTTAATCTTTTCCCGCGCGCGCTGTGTCGCTGCCATGTAGGCCCCACTGGTCAGAATTTAAACATTATCCATAACTGGATTTCTCTGTTTAAATGGAAATGTGAAATCAGTACTGATATGAACTTTGAAATTCAATATCTCAAGATTTAGGAATCCAAATAAATCAAACTCAATTGTTCTGAAAAGCTTATGAAATTTTTAACCAACCCAATTGGATTCATTCCATTTAATTAAATAAATAAAAAGTATTATTAAAAATACTACAGAAGGTTTAAATTCTAAACTTGTTTGTTTCTGATACTCTGTTAGTCCAAATAATTCCAAACCAATTTTCTAGCTTAGTACTGCCTGTATTAGCTTCCCTAATTTTGGTAGAATTAATTGTGCAGTAGTATTTGTTTAGTAAAGTTGAAGTTTAAATACCCTTCTGCACTCAAACATTTAAATATGTTAATGGTTAACCCAAATGAATTAGGACCAATTTTGTTAGGTCACATTTAGTCATGTTTAGTCACCCCTAAAAGGATTTAATTTTTGAAGCAATAGAATTTAAATGGTAGCCAAAACTTGATTATTAAGCTTCTGGATTCAAACAAATGTGTAGGGAGTTTAGTAACTCCAATTGAACCAAATCAAATTGTGTTGTCTTCTACACATCAGTAGCTTTCCATAGAATTTTAGTTTGTATTTTTGTGACCAACAGAACTCAAGTTATTGAATTAAACATGTTCCACAAGTTTCTGCCATAATTTGAGAAAAATAAATGATGTTTAATTCAATTATTTTGAAACCAAATTGTATGGTTTGATGTGTGCAGTAGCTATGTGTGATGTTCATGATTGTTGTGTTGAGATGATTGCTTGTATAGCTTAGTGATTGTTTGCATTGTTTGTTTATTAATTAGACGAGAACGTTGTCGGATATATCGAGGAAGGAGAGTTTGCTGAATTGAAGAACAAGAGCAAGATCACTTTGCCAAGCAAGGCAAGCTATTCTCTGAGCTTGCACTACAAACATATGCATCTACTTTCATAACATGTTTTACTCTCAAAGCAAGATTTATAAAACCCATTTCAAAAGTATATGGATATTATTTTGCCACCCTATGTAGTAGTTTATATAAAACTTTAGGATGGGAAACAATGTTGTTTATTCAAAACTCCTTTGAAATTTCTTGTGAGTTTATGAATGCCGAGATGTCGGTGTTGGAATGGAGAAGTGGAAAAATGGTGATGTTTATGAAAAATGCACAGTGTCCTAGTACTATGGCAACCAATCCTACCCTGTGCGACCACATTTACCACATATGGGAAAAGGCTTAGTCATGTAGTTTGCTCTTATTAGTATGGGATACCTCATCACGGAGATGACTCCGTTATGCATGAGGGGATGGTCCGAGGATCTACCCCCTGACCCGGGTCCTCACACAAGTTGGTGGGGAGGATAGAAGGTTCCACCATAAACCGCCGGACAAAACTATGAGTCCTCACACTTAGGGTTTCTGACGGGAAACTGGACTGGGTGTCGATGGAAAGTGTCATATGGGAAGGATCCTATACTAGCATGAGCAAATAAGAGGCTATGGCCGGCGGCTTACTTCGCATACACCTGGTATGGCGAGACGTGGCAGACACGATGAGTTGCCGGATGGATGTGGGTTAAAAGCGTGCTACCTCTGCAGAGTGTTAAAAACTATTCGAATAGCCGAGTCCTCGGATATGGACAATTGGGAGACTGTCCTAAGACCTTGTGCAAGTTTTTAAAAGACTTTGAGTTTTAAAAGAAAAATGAAGTGGAGAATGTTTCCTACACCTATACCAACGGATCGGTATGAGGTGGTTGGATGAAAGTGGACCATGACGGGCTATGGTCGGGAAAAGGAGAGTTTTGGAGAAACAGATGAAAATGGTGACTTCTTTAAAGATAGTTATAAAACTCTTCTTACCTTTTTCAATAAAGATATAGAGATGTTTTAAATAAGAAAAGTTGTCAACTAAAATAAAACTGGTGCATACTCATGTTGGGGTAGTTTGCGAGTACATTCAAATGTACTCATATTGGTTTCGTCCCTGGCTATTGTCCTAGCCAGACTACGAGGAGGAACACTACGCAGAGCAGGAATATGGCGACTTCTACGCCAACTAAGGATCTCCACAAGTCAGCTGCCTGTCGGGTTGTCATCGTTAGAATATGATGTCTACTACGCCGTAGCTTCCGCTGATATTTTGGTTTGGCCCATGAAGGCACCTATGTAAGAACTTGGTCTAAATGACCATTTATGTAAGACTTTTATTCGGTACTGTAATGGATGTAAACTTTGGTATCCAATTCGGATTATGTGCAACGACAGACTGATCACGGGATCGTTGTGTTAAGCATAATCGGGTATTTCGGACAGCTAGTCCGGGGTCCCCACAGACTTGGTATCAGAGCCATCCTGACTTTAGGAAACCTTAGTTAGCATGGTCGTTTGTCAAATGTTACAAAAGATGAATTTCTAAAAAGAAAGGAATGAAGTATTTTCGAAAATTGCTTATCTCCAATCCTCTTACTTATGCAAAATTTTACTCTCATTAAATGTTACATTTTCCTTGTATCCCTAAAATTTTGTACACCTCTCATTAAGCTTAAAATTTGACTCACTTGTTGCCCTACTATATTAAAATTTTGATATACTTGTCACCTAACTAACTTAAAATTTTGCTTAAAAACTGTAGATGGCACTCCATTGGACCGAGTTCGTTCAGCTGGAGAAGGACAGCAAGCTGACGTTTGAGAGGGACTTGTTCGAGTTGACCAAGCTGTTAGGTCGCCCCGCTCCAGAGTTTGAGGGAGCTCAGATTGATGTTCACGGTGTCGGAAGGCTGAGCTGGCTCATCAGGTCGTCAGGCAGGAACATCAAGTCTCCCAGTTCCAGGACGCTCATCTTCACCACCAAGGAGGCCACCTGGGTTGATGGTCTCTGTACTGCTACACAGAGGATGCTAGCCCGACTTTGTGAGGAGCACAAGGCGGAGTTAGTAGACTCCCGTTTCCGGTTCTACGGGAGGCGCAACTGCGATGGACACCCTACTCCTTCACCTTACCACCCGATGTTTGGGAGCTACATCATGGACATGGAGATCTTACTTCAGTGCACTCAGGATGATCTGTTGCGCACTAGGATTCAGCTCCACTTTGACCGCGAGTCGCTCGTTGAGCTTCGCGAGAACGAGATGAAGCTGATGGTGGAGAAGGTTGCTCTTCTCAGGAAGAGGGCCCAGCTGAGGAAGACTATCGTGAAGCTCCGCACGAAGGTGGCAGAGCAGGACGGACTGATTGAGGATCTAGAGCACCATACTGACGAGATGGAGGAGGAGGGCGAGGATCTCCGCAAGGAGAACGACGCTTTCCTCAGTGACGATGATGACTTCGTGGAGGAGATGGACTGTGAGGAGGAGATGATGAGGAGGAGTTAGTTGACGAGGAGGAGGAGCCACTCGAGCAGTTCTCGAGGACGAGGAGGAGGATCCCGAGGAGCCAGCCTACCAGTCAGATGCTGACGTGTTAGAGCTGGAGGTTCCACCTCAGTAGGCGAGTGACTTGATCACTACCGCAGGATTAGGTTGACCCCTATAGCTAGTCGAGTCGAGTAGTGGTTCTTTTGGAAACCAGATGTTATGTATCTAGATGTAAGGTGATGTTGTAAGCTTGATGTTGATGAACTCCTTGATGTTTGTTGAAATATAAGTATGTTTGTCTTGTTTAAATCTGTGTGAAATATTTTCATATAAATCTTAAATTAATCAACCACTTGCGAGATCGTCTTTTCCCTTAGTCGAACTTTTCTTGCCTTGCCTCTTATACCCGGTGTGCTTCAGGATGCCGCCCCGTCGCGACAATACGGAGGATCAGGATCAGCACCACCACCACCGGACCCAACCCCCCCCAACTTCTCGCGCTTATCATGGAGGAACGTGAAAATGCCCGGCAAGAGCGCCAAGCTCATCTCGTGCCTGCAACAACTCGCAGCCGCCTATAACAACAACAACAACAACAATGGTGGTAATGGCAATGGCAATGAGAACCAGCGATCCACCTTAGGCGATTTTCAGAAGACCAACCCACCCACCTACTCCAAGGGACTTCACCCACTAGAAGCCGATGATTGGCTTCGCACCATCGACAATAATCTTGAAGTTGCTGCTGTGGGAGAAAATGAGAAAGTGTTGTATGCAACCCACTATCTCGCTGGACCTGCAAGAGCTTGGTGGGAAACTACCAAGACTCTCCAGCCAGCTGGTCATGTCATCAACTGGGCTGAGTTCCAGGAGAAGTTCCGCAAGAAGCATATTCCAGGACTTATTGAGAGGAAGAAGGATGAGTTCCGCAAACTGAGGCAGGGAAGTAGAGATGTGGTCGGTTATCTGAGGAGTTTACCGACTTATCTCGGTATGCTCCTGATGACACCGACAAAGAAGAGAAGAAGATGGAGCGTTTCATGAGTGGACTCATGATGAACTTCAGTGTGCTTTGGTTATCCATGACTTCCGTGATCTGGAGTCACTTGTGGACAAAGCCATCCAGCTGGAGACCAAGCGCAAGTCTATGTATGAAGGTCGCAAGAGGAGGATGAATGCTCAGGAAGGTTCGAGCAGCCAGAAACCTCGTATCTTTCAGCAGAACACCAGGCCTGCCTATCGTCCACCCCAAGCTCCACGCCCCAATTACCCTAACCGCCCAAACAACTTCAACCGCCCCAATGACAATAACCGTCCCGGAGGAAACTTCAACAACTTCACCCGCAATCCCAATGTGATCTGCTTTGAATGCGGCAACAAGGGTCACTACTCCAAAGAATGTCCCAATCCCAAGAGGAATGTCCAGCGCCCCAATGCGCCGGCACAGAACAATGGTCAAGGCCGCAATGGAAATGGAAATGGCAAGAATGCCGCACCCGCGGAAATGCTGCTGTTGCCAAGGGTCGTCTGCACCACATCAATGCTGAAGAAGCTCAGGATGCTCCGGATGTTGTGCTGGGTACGTTCCTTGTCAACTCAGTACCTGCAACTGTTCTGTTTGATTCTGGTGCTACCCATTCATTTGTTACCCAAGAATTTGTTGCTAAGGGAGGTTTAGTTAGAGCCTCTTACCCAAACCCATGGTCATCCAAATCCCAGAATCCACCGTAGAGACCAAGATGTTTTGCTCCGATGTACCCCTTGAGATCAAAGGAGAAAAGTTTCCAGTTAACTTAATTGTTCTGGGAACCCAAGGCATCGATGTTATACTCGGTATGAATTGGTTAGCCAAGTACCATGGTCGAATTGACTGTGCCAGAAGAGCTGTATCCATCACCACCGACAAAGAAGTAGAAGTGGAGTATGTGTCTGAAACTAGTCAATCCACCCAGGCTGCCATGAGAGCATAGCTCGACCTGCCCTAGATGAGATCCGTGTTGTTCACTGTTCAAGGATGTTTTCCCAGAAGAATTGCCTGGTATGCCGCCAGACCGGGAATTGAGTTCATAATTGAGCTTATCCCAGGAACCCCCATATCCCAAAGCCTTATCGGATGAATCCGGAAGACTGGTTGAGTTGAAGAAGCATTGGCTGATATGCTCAGCAAAGGTCTTGTTCGCCCAAGCTTCACCTTGGGGATCACCCATTATATTTGTGGACAAGAGAGACGGTACCACACGCCTGTGTGTGGATTATCGCAAGCTGAATGACGTGACCATTAAAAATAAGTACCTCTTCCCAAGATCGAGGATCTGTTCGATCAAATGAACGGAGCCCGAGTCTTTTCAAGATCGATCTTCGGACAGGATACCATCAGTTGAAGATCCGAGAGACAGACATTCCCAAGACCGCCTTCACCACTCGTTACGGTTGTTTGAATACACCGTGATGTCTTTTGGTCTGACCAATGCCCCAGCCTATTTCATGAATCTCATGAACAAGATTTTCATGGAGTACCTCGACAAGTTCGTGGTAGTTTTCCTTGATGACATCCTTATTTATTCCAAGACCGAAGAAGAGCATGCTGAACACCTGCGTCTAGTTTTGGAGACCTCCGAGAGCACCAGCTGTATGCCAAGCTTAGCAAGTGTGAGTTTTGGCTCAGTGAAGTGGCATTTCTCGGACATGTTGTGTCTGCCGGAGGAATTTCTGTTGACCCAGAGATACAAGCCATTCTTGACTGGTTATCCCCAACCAATGTTTTGAAATCCGAAGCTTTCTCGGACTTGCCGGTTATTACCGCAAGTTCGTTGAAGGATTTTCCAGTATAGCCAAACCCTGACCCAACTGTTGAAGAAGGACAAGAAATTTGAATGGACTCAGAAGTGTGAGGATAGTTTCCAAGAACTGAAGAAGAGACTAACCTCAGCCCCAATCCTGATCATGCCAGACGTCACCCAGAGTTTCGACGTGTATTGCGATGCATCACGCCTCGGACTTGGTTGCGTTCTGATGCAAGAAGGCAAAGTTGTGTCGTACCTGTCCCGGCAGTTGCGACCGCATGAAGAGAATTACCCAACCCATGACTTGGAGTTAGCTGCTGTTGTTCTTGCTCAAAAGTGGCGTCCCTATCTTGCGGGACATCGCTGCGAGGTCTATACAGATCACAAAAGCTTGAAGTATATTTTCACCCAGAAAGATCTGAACCTGCGACAGAGGAGATGGATGGAATTAATCAAGGATTATGATATTGGAATCCATTATCACCCTGGAAAGGCTAATGTAGTTGCCGATGCCCTTAGTCGCAAACCTTGCACCCTGAATGCCCTGATCCAAGCCGAACAGCCAGCCTTGTTCAAAGAGTTCCAAGATTTTGGACTAGAGCTTGTTAGCCATGGTTATCTCGCCAATTAGAGTTAACCCCAACCCTGATGGATCAAATCAAAGAAGCCCAGAAAGGTCATGAAAGCATAGAGGGAATTAGGAAGAAGATTTCCCTCGGCAAAGCACCCGGTTTTACCGAAGATGCTGAAGGAGTGCTGAAATTCAATGACCGTATCTGTGTGCCCAATGTCACGGAACTTAAGGAGTTAATCCTGAAGGAGGCCCATGAGACCCCTTATTCAATCCACCCCGGCGGAACCAAAATGTACCAAGACCTTCGAGAAAGATTTTGGTGGCATGGAATGAAGCGAGAGATTGGTTCATTCGTAGCCAAGTGTGACATCTGCCAGCGAGTTAAGGCTGAACATCAGCGACCCGCTGGATTGCTTCAACCTTTGAAAATTCCCGAGTGGAAGTGGGATGAGATTGGAATGGATTTTATTACCGGACTTCCAAGATCCAACCGAGGCCATGATTCAATCTGGGTCATCGTTGATCGACTGACCAAGGTTGCCCACTTTGTTCCTGTCAAGACCACTCATACAGCAGACCTGTATATTTCCAGAATAGTGAGCCTGCATGGTGTGCCTAAGAAGATTGTATCTGATAGAGGCACGCAATTCACCTCAAGATTCTGGAAATCCCTTCATGAAGCCCTCGGAACCAAGTTAGCTTTAGCACAGCTTATCATCCCCAGACCGATGGCCAAACTGAGCGAGTGAACCAGATATTGGAGGACATGCTTCGCGCATGTGTTCTATCCTATGGTTCCAAGTGGGAAGATTGTCTTCCGTTTGCAGAGTTCTCGTACAACAACAGTTATCAGTCTAGTCTGCAAATGGCCCCTTTTGAAGCCCTTTACGGCAAGAAGTGTCGTACACCCCTGAATTGGTCCGATACCGGAGAAGCAAATTGTTCGGACCAGATACCCTCCGTGAAGCTGAAGAGCAAGTTCAGCTTATTCGTGAACGCCTCAAAACTGCCCAATCCCGTCAGAAGAGTTACGCTGACACCAAGCGCCGTGACCTCACCTTCAACGTCGGAGATTATGTTTATCTCCGAGTGACACCCCTCAAGGAATGCAGCGTTTCCATGTCAAAGGAAAATTAGCGCCAAGGTATATTGGACCCTTCAAGGTCATTGCTCGTCGAGGAGAAGTATCCTATCAGCTGGAGTTACCCCAGGAGTTAGGAGATTATCATGATGTCTTCCACATTTCCTTGCTCCGGAAGTGTCTTGAAGTTCCTGACCAGCCTGATGTTTTCAAAAACATCGACCACCTCTCCATCGACCTGAACCAAGACCTGACTTATCGTGAGAGACCCTCAAAATTCTCGAAGAAGATGTTCGTGTTACCCGAAGACGTGCGATCAAGTTTTACAAAGTCCAGTGGACTAACCACTCTGAAGAAGAAGCAACTTGGGAACGCGAAGATTATCTTCGAAGCGAATTCCCAGACCTCCTTAAAACCTAAGCCTAGCAAATCTCGGGACGAGATTTATTTTAAGGGGGGAAGGATTGTAACATCCCAAAATTATTATCAATTATATTCCAAAAATGAGAGCCAACAAAAACTTTTGTTGTTTATTGTATGTTAATTGCTTCTTGTTACTTGAGTTGTTGTTCTTGCTTTGTGTGAGTGTTTGCTCTAGTGAACACTAGTAAGAAAGAAAGAAAACAAAATAAAATCAAAGCAAGAAAAAAAAGTGACAAGTTGTCACAAAAATCTCAAGTGACAAACTCAATTATTTTCAAACCAAAGTCAGTGGAGTTGTAATGTAAACACTCCCCATTTTGTTCCTACCACTTTCCCCTCTCAAATATTATTTTTGAACTAGTTTTAAAATTCTAAAATAAAAACAAATTGAAATAAATTAAAATAACATAAACAAAGTACTATGAAAGAAAATGTTGCAAAACATTTTATTTTGCAATGCCAATTTTTGTGGAGCTTCTACATGTTATGGGAGGCCCCACAATTATTTGCAAATTTTTCTAAAATGTTTAAGTGCCCAATTAAATCCAGAAAACTTCTGGATATTAAAAAGAAACTGGAAAAAAAAAAAAAAAGAAGCAGGGGGTTTCTGCAAAAGTCGTCGACTTCAACCCCGACGACCATCGCCGTGTCGCCGCGACCGTGCTCGCCGTTTCCGCGCTCCCCAGGCCCCCCTGGCCGCGCTCTCCCTCGCTCCCGTGCCTCTGCAGCCGCGGCGCCGCAGAGGAGAGCAGTTACGCCGCCCCTCGCCTCGATTCCACTCCAGCGTCGCCGTGGCGAGCTCGCCGTCGTCGACCAAATTGGCCCAGCTCGCTGCTCCCCGACACGCCGCGCTTGGCCGAGACCTTCTAGAACATGTCCGGACCCCGGTGAACGCCTAGTCTCCACGTCCCTCGCACCGCCGCGTCGGATTGGGGAGAAATATCTCCGCCGTGCGCCATGGACGTCGCCGTGCGCTCCGTCCACGATGCCCGGCCCCCGTGCTATATAAACCACCCCAAGCCTCTCTGTGAACACCACACCACCCCACTCCCTCACTGCCCCCTCTCGATTTGCCGTGCACCGCCAGGAGGGCGTGCTGTGCCGTAGCCACTGCCGCCGTCGAGGTCCGTCGTGGCCGCGACGCCACCTGCCCCATTCCCTTCTTCCTGGCCCGTACTCTCTTCCTTAGCATCACCGCACTCACCCCATCCCTTTTCCCCTTTGATCAGTGCCCAGACGCGGCCGTGGAACCTCGCCGGAGTTGCTGTCCGTGGCCGTGGAAGACGAGACTTGCCCGCCGACGAACCACTCCGTCCCAGCAAGCAGGACTCGGCCAGAAGCTTCCACCTCGCCACCGCCGTCGATTCGCATCACCACCTCGACCTCCGAGCCCTCTAGGTGAGGTTTTGCCCAACCTCGCCGTCGCCGGAGCCACGGCGCCGCCCAGAAATGGTCGTCGCCGATGGTTTCGTTGCGGGCCGTTGGATCTCCATCCAACGGTAGCGTACCGCTTCGATTAGAAAGAGAGAGAGAGAGACTGACGGGCGGGCCCCGCTCGTCAGGTTTTTAATCTTTTTCCCGCGCGCGCTGTGTCGCTGCCATGTAGACCCCACTGGTCAGAAATTTGAACATTATCCATAACTGGAATTTCTCTGTTTAAATTGGAAATGAAATCAGTACTGATATGAACTTTGAAATTCAATATCTCAAGATTTAGGAATCCAATAAATCAAACTCAACTGTTCTGAAAATCTTATGAAATTTTTTAACCAACCCAATTGGATTCATTCCATTTAATTAAATAAATAAAAAGTATTATTAAAAATACTACAGAAGGTTTAAATTCTAAACTTGTTTGTTTCTGATACTCTGTTAGTCCAAATAATTCCAAACCAATTTTCTAGCTTAGTACTGCCTGTATTAGCTTCCCTAATTTTGGTAGAATTATTGTGCAGTAGTATTTGTTTAGTATAAAGTTGAAGTTTAAATACCCCTCTGCACTCAAACATTTAAATATGTTAATGGTAAACCCAAATGAATTAGGACCAATTTTGTTAGTCACATTTAGTCATGTTTAGTCACCCCTAAAAGGATTTAATTTTTGAAGCAATAAATTTAAATGGTAGCCAAAACTTGATTAATAAGCTTCTGGATTCAAACAAATGTGTAGGGAGTTTAGTAACTCCAATTGAACCAAATCAAATTGTGTTGTCTTCTACACATCAGTAGCTTTCCATAGAATTTTAGTTTGTATTTTTGTGACCAACAGAACTCAAGTTATTGAATTAAACATGTTCCACAAGTTTCTGCCATAATTTAGAAGTAAATAATGATGTTTAATTCAATATTTTGAAACCAAATTGTATGGCTTAATGTGTGCAGTAGCTATGTGTGATGTTCTTGATTGTTGTGTTGAGATGATTGCTTGTATAGCTTAGTGATTGTTTGCATTGTTTGTTTATTAATTGACGAGAACGTTGTCGGATATATCGAGGAAGGGAGTTTGCTGAATTTGAAGAACAAGAGCAAGATCACTTTGCCAAGCAAGGCAAGCTATTCTTGAGCTTGCACTACAAACATATGCATCTACTTTCATAACATGTTTTACTCTCAAGCAAGATTTATAAAACCCATTTCAAAAGTATATGGATATTATTTTGCCACCCTATGTAGTAGCTTATATAAAACTTTAGGATGGGAAACAATGTTGTTATTCAAAACTCCTTTGAAAATTCTTGTGAGTTTATGAAATGCCGAGATGTCGGTGTTGGAATGGAGAAGTGGAAATGTGGTAATGTTTATGAAAAATGCACAGTGTCCTAGTACTATGGCAACCAATCCTACCCTGTGCGACCACATTTACCACATATGGGAAAAGGCTTAGTCATGTAGTTTGCTCTTATTAGTATGGGATACCTCATCAACGGAGATGACTCCGTTATGCATGAGGGGATGGTCCGAGGACCTACCCCTGACCCGGGTCCTCACACAAGATGGTGGGGAGGATAGAAGGTTCCACCATAAACCGCCGGACAAAACTATGAGTCCTCACACTTAGGGTTTCTGACGGGAAACTGGACTGGGTGTCGATGGAAAGTGTCATATGGGAAGGATCCTATACTAGCATGAGCAAATAAGAGGCTATGGCCGGCGGCTTACTTCGCATACACCTGGTATGGCGAGACGTGGCAGACACGATGAGTTACCGGATGGATGTGGGTTAAAAGCGTGCTACCTCTGCAGAGTGTTAAAAACTATTCGAATAGCCGAGTCCTCGGATATGGACAATTGGGAGACTGTCCTAAGACCTTGTGCAAGTTTTTAAAAGAACTTTGAGTTTTAAAAAGAAAAATGGAGTGGAGAATGTTTCCTACACCTATACCAACGGATCGGTATGAGGTGGTTGGATGAAAGTGGACCATGACGGGCTATGGTCGGGAAAAAGGAGAAGTTTTGGAGAAACATATGAAAATGGTGACTTCTTCAAAGATAGTTGTAAAACTCTTCTTACCTTTTTCAATAAAGATATAGAGATGTTTTAAATAAGTAAAAGTGTCAACTAAAATAAACTGGTGCATACTCATGTTGGGGTAGTTTGCGAGTACATTCAAATGTACTCATATTGGTTTCGTCCCTGGCTATTGTCCTAGCCAGACTACGAGGAGGAACACTACGCAGAGCAGGAATATGGCGACTTCTACGCCAACTAAGGATCTCCACAAGTCAGCTGCCTGTCGGGTTGTCATCGTTAGAATATGATGTCTACTACGCCGTAGCTTCCGCTGATATTTTGGTTTGGCCCTTGAAGGCACCTATGTAAGAACTTGGTCTAAATGACCATTTATGTAAGACTTTCTATTCGGTACTGTAATGGATGTAAACTTTGGTATCCAATTCGGATTATGTGCAACGACAGACTGATCATGGGATCGTTGTGTCAAGCATAATCGGGTATTTCGGACAGCTAGTCCGGGGTCCCCACAAACACTCTCGCGGGGCAGCTGGGAGTGGACGCCCCTGCGGTTCCCGTTCATGGGAACGCCGACGCCGCCACATACCTCGCCTACTTCGATCAGCTCTTCACCGCGCCCGAGGGCCCTGTGGGGGAACTTGGCGATGTTGTTGATGAGGAGTGCCGCAAGCTCTTGACCGTGGCGATCGATCGCGTCTTCGCCAACCTCCAGCGCCTTCAACCCAGCTTCGACTACGAGTCAGTGACCGAGCCCATCGAGGGGGACCCAGCCTGGGAGCTCTCCAACTTGGTTCGAGAAGAAGTCAACGACTACGTCGACCGCTTCAAGAGGGTTGAGGCGGAGCAGGCCGCTGAGGAGGATGAAGGCGCCGAAGAAGAAAAGGCTGAAGAGGACGGCGATGGTGAACCCTCTGCCTAGGCCACTCCTGCAACAAGACGCGCTTGACGCGCAACTACCTTTGTTTTAAGACTTGCTTTAAACCATTCTGGCTTGTAAGATACTTTGATCGTATGCAATCATGTGTGTGTGTGCCCCTCAATGGGCCTTTTATCCCTGTTCCATGTCTTTCTTCGCTCTACGTCGTCCGGACCCATCTCTTTGCGCTATGACACCGCCACTGCGGTATGCCGGAGCGTGACTCGGCAAGCCGGGGGGTGTTTAAGGCTTGGAGAGGTAAGGGCTCTCGAGTCGCGGTGCTCGAGGGCCCCCCTTTGACGCACAAGCAGTCCATGGAGTGTGAGGGAGAAAAAACCCGCTCGAGGGACGACAGGTGCTCGTGAGAGGAAAAACTCCTGAGGGGCGCGAGCGCTAGACTTAGCTTGGCGAGACTTTGGCTTCGTAGAGGGCGTTGGCTTCCCTGGTGGGGCGTTGGTTTCCCTGATGGTGCGCTCCCCTCTAGGGGTCGGAGCTTGACTTCTCGACCTTGGGGGGGACTCTTGTTCCCTGTATTGGTTAGAGAGGCAAACCCAAAGCAGGTTATAGGCTTCTTCATGAGTATCTCGCGAGGGAGTAAGTACCAAGGTCCTTTGGTGAGGTGGCGTGTTTGGGAGCAACCCCATGGGCCAGAGCTCTTTGTGGAGGTAACAGGCATGAGAGCGTGCTCACGTGTTAGAGCTCGGATCCCTTGGATTTTGTGGTGCTGTTGGGTGCTCTTGAAGCACAGTCACCGTACTCAGCCCCCGCTCGCGAGGTGCGCATGGGAAGGATATGAGCGCGAAATGAACTAAGATGATGAAAAGTAAAAACTCACCACCAAAATATTACATAGCGGCGCCTCGGCGCAATGTTTCATTGAGAAACGAATTGGTTCATTACACTTGGTGTTACCAAGATAAAGTTTTCCATGTCGAGGCATGGGGACCACATTCAGTGGCTGAGCCTCTTCACGGCCTGCGGCGGCACGTTATCAGGAGAGCTCAGAGGGGCTGGCCCTCGGGAGGAGAAGCTTTTGTGAAGCTTGGAGGTGAAGTTGTGTGCTTCCCTCTAGAGACAAAAAATGTCTGGCGTGACTATGGTCACGGGTAGAACTTGCGTAGATGCGCGATGTTCCATGGATTCTTGACCGGGATGCCATCCTCCGTTTCGAGGCGTACCGCGCCGGGCCTGGCGATGTGTGAGACCCTGTTGGGGCCTTCCCACATGGGCGAGAGCTTGTGGAGACCTTCCCTGGAGAGGATTCTCCTGAGGACGAGGTCGCCTGTCTCGAGAGTGCGTGGACGTATGTGGCGGCTGTGGTAGCGTCGCAGGTCTTGCTGGTACTTGGCAGCCCTGAGGGCGGCACGGCGGCGCAACCCGTCAAGGAGCAGCAGGTCGTCGCTGTGGAGGTCTGCTTGATCGTCCTCGTTGAAGGCAAGGACCCGTGCGGATCCATGCTTGATCTCTATGGGGAGGACTGCTTCAGCTCCATACACGAGGGCAAATGGCGTCTCACCAGTGGGCTTCGTGGGGTTCGTGCGGATGGACCAGAGCACGGACGGGAGTTCGTCTATCCAGCCCTTGCCGTAGCCCTTCAGGCGATTGAAGCTTCTTGTCTTGAGGCCCTTGAGGACCTCAGCATTTGCTCGCTCGGCTTGGCCGTTGCTCTGTGGGTGAGCCACCGAGGCGAAGCAGAGCTTGGTGCCGAGGCTCTCGCAGTAGGCCCTGAAGATGCCGCTGGTGAATTGTGAGCCATTGTCGATGATGATGCGATTAGGCACACCAAAACGGCAGACCAGGCCTCTGATGAATTTTACTGCTGCCCTGGCCGGTATGCTGCGCACTGCTTCAACCTCCGCCACTTGGTGAACTTGTCGACTGCCACGAAGAGGAAACGGTAGCCCCCTTGCGATCTCGGGAAGGGTCCCAAGATGTCTAGCCCCCAGGCCGCGAAAGGCCACGAGAGCGGGATGGTTTGGAGTCCCAGTGCAGGCTGATGGACTTGCTTGGCGTGGAATTGGCACGCATCGCACGACTGGACGATGGTTGTGGCACCTTGAAGCACTTGGGGCCAGTAGAAACCGCTCTTGAAGACCTTGCCTGCCAGGGTGCGTGCAGAGGAATGGTGGCCACACTCTCCACTGTGAATGTCTCTGATCAGCATGCGGCCTTCCTCGGGGGGGACGCACTGAAGGGCGATTGCGGCTCTAAGCCCGGCGAGGAGGCCCTCGTACTCGGCGATGTTGTTGGAGATCTTGTCTATTGTGAAGCACAGCTGGATGGCGTAGTAGAGCTTGTCACCTTTTGGTGAGGTTAAGACAACGCCAGCCCCACCATTGCGGCAGGCGAAAGCTCCATCGAAGTGCATGGTCCAGTGGCTTGGCATTGTATCTCCGATGACGCGGTTTCTTCTTCGCGAGGCTCTTCAGGAGTTGGGTCTGTCCACTCGGCGACGAAATCCGCCAGCGCTCTCCCTTTTATGACTCTTGTGGTGTCGAAGCGCAAGTTGAATGGTTGCAGCTCAATGTTCCATCCTGCGACGCGGTCAGTAGCGTTGGGGTTGCGCAGGATCTGCTCCAGGGGGAAGGACGTGACCACCGTGATGGGGTGGCCCTGGAAGTAGTGGCGCAGCTTCCTGGAGGCGATGAGTAGCGCGAGGAGGAGCTTCTGCTGCACTGGGTACCGCTCGCGAGCATCTCGCAGTACAGTACTGACGAAGTAGACTGGATGCTCGACGAGGGTCGTTGATGGTGCGGCAGCGTCGGCTCCCTCGAGAGGCTCCTCAGGACCTTTGGCGAGGTTTGCCTGTGGAGGAGCCTCGGCAGGGGTGCTTGTAGTGGACTCGACTTGAGGCTGTGGGTCTGGCACTGGGTCTGGAGAGACTGTTCCCTCGTCGGGAGGTTCTGGACTTGGTGTGGCAGTGCTTTTCTTGGGGAGAACTGGCTCTTCTCTTTCCACCACCAGGACGGCGCTTGCAGTTTGTGGAGTGGCTGCTAGGTACAGCTTCAGATGCTCGCCTGCCCTGGGGGCTACCATGACTGGTGAGCTAGCCAAGTATTTCTTCAAGTCCTCAAATGCTTTGTCGGCCTCTGGAGTCCACTTGAAGGTGCCGGATTTCTTCATGATCTTGAAAAATGGCAAGGCTCTCTCGCCGAACTTGGAGATGAAGCGGCCTAAGCTGGCCATGCATCCTGCTAGGCGCTGCATGTCCTTGAGGCGGCGAGGTGGCTGCATGTCTTCTATAGCCTTGATCTTGTCAGGGTTTGCTTCTATGCCGCGGTGGGACACGAGGAACCCGAGGAGCTTGCCTGAAGGCACCCCGAAGACGCACTTGGCGGGGTTTAACTTGATGTTCACCTTGCGCAGGCTGGCGAAGGTTTCCTCGAGATCCTTCAAGAGAGTGTCTCCCTCGCGAGACTTGACCACGATGTCGTCGACATAAGCTTCTGCATTTCTTCCCATCTGAGCCCCCAAGGCGATCCTCATGAGCCTCTGGAAGGTGGCGCCGGCATTTTTCAGGCCAAAGGGCATGCAAGTGTAGCAATACACACCACAAGGGGTGAGAAATGCTGTTTTCTCCTCGTCTTCCTTGGCCATTTTGATCTGGTGGTAGCCTGAGAAGGCATCCAGGAAACAGAGGAGATCACAGCCGGCGGTGGAGTCCACAATCTGGTCTATCCTTGGCATGGGGTATGGATCCTTGGGGCAGGCCTTGTTTACGTCTGTGTAGTCGATGCAGAGCCGGCCTCCTCCATTGGGTTTTGGGACAACCACACCGTTGGAGAGCCAAGTGGGGTGGGCAACTTCTCGAATGATGTCTGCTGCTTTCAGCTTCTCTACTTCTTTGATGATGAACGCTTGCTTCTCGGGGGCTTGTTTCCGCGCTTTCTGCTTTACAGGGCGTGCGTCTGGACACACGGCTAAGTGGTGCTCGATCACCTCCCTTGGTACACCGGACATTTCTGACGGAGTCCATGCGAACATGTCAGAATTTGCCCGAAGGAAGGCGACGAGCGCGCTTTCCTATTTGGGAGGCAAGCCAGCGCCTATGGTGACGCTAGCCCCCGAGCCCTCAGCCCCCGAGCCGCTGGTGCTCAGCGACACCTTCTTTGTAGATGCTTGCTCTTGAGTGAACAGCTGTTTCTTCTTCTTGGGCCTCTCGAGAGGCTCCATGTCCTCGTCAGCGGGGAATGCCATGGCAGCGGCCTTGTAGGCGATCTCGACAGCGCGCGTGGCGTCCTGTACGTGACCACGTATGGTGATGGTGCCACCGCTGCCAGGGATCTTGACCATGTTGTAGGCGTGGTGCGTGACGGCCATGAACTTCGCGAGGGCGGGGTAGCCGAGGATGGCGTTGTAGGGCAGGCCAATGTGCGCGACGTCGAAGTCAATTAGCTCGGTGCGGTAGTTCTCCTGCGTGCCAAAAGTGACCGCGAGCCTCACTTGCCCCAGAGGCGAGATTGAGCCGCTGGTGACCCCGGTGAAGGGCCTGGAGGGCATGAGCCACTCGTAGGGCACTTGAAGCGTCTCGAAGGTCTCGACAGAGATGACGTTCAGGCCTGCACCCCCATCAATGAGCGTCTTGCCGACGGCGATGTTGTTGATGGTGGGGGTGCACACCAACGGGAGGTGCCCACAGTCTTGGTAGACTTGGGGTGATCTTTGGCGTCGAAGGCGATGGTGTACTGGGACCACTTGAGGGGGCGGGACGTCTCGACCCCGGGAAGCGCTGCGTTGAGCTCGCGAGCGAACTGCTTGAACTGGTTGTTCGACTTGGGCGCCTGGGATCCGCCGAGGATGCATGCCATGGCACCCTTGGGGGCCTGGTAGCCTCCAGGCTCTTCGTCGGGAAGATTGTTGTTTTTCTCGGCGGCATTCGCCTGAGTTCCCTGGGCCTCTGGAAGTTGCCCTTGCGTCCACCTTTGCGGTAACCACGGCCTCTGCCGCGGCCACCGCTGCCTTCTTCTTGCTCACGCTTCTTGCTCAGCTGCTTGAGGTCATAGCAGTTCTCCGTCGCATGGCCGCGCCTGTTGTGGTAGATGCAGAACGGGCGGTTGTCCACCTTTTTCTCGCCAGCCTCTGGGGAGTCCTCGCGAACATGCTTGGCGTCGGGTTCAGCTGCCAGGACTGCGGTAGGCTTGCGCTTTATCTCGTCACGCCTCTTCTGGGTCTTGGATCCCTCGACAGGGTCGTCTGTCGAGCCCACCTTGACGAAGAGGAGCCCTTCTCTGCCTTGGCGCATTTGTCTGCGATGTCGAAGAGCTTCACCACGGAGGAGAGGGTATCATGGATGCCGAGCTTCTCGAGCATCCTGTGGTTGGTGACGCCCTCTCTGAAGGCCGCAATGACGTGCGAGTCCGGGATGTTCGGGATTTTGTTGCGGACTTGGCTGAAGCGCTGGATGTACCTGCGGAGGGTCTCGCCAGGCTTCTGGCGCACAGCTCGCAGGTCGTTGTAGGTGAGGGCGCGCTCGTACGTGCCCTTGAAGTTCGCAACGAACTGCTGGCAGAGCTCCTCCCACGAGTCAATGGAATCCTCGGGAAGGTTCAGGAGCCACGACAAGGCGGAATCCTTGAGAGCGTGGGAGAACCAGTTGGCCATGACCTTGTCGTCTCCCCCCGCAGCTTGGATGGAGGTGGTGTAGAGCTGCAAGAACTCGATGGGGTTGTTCGTGCCGTCGTAGCCCTTGGGTAGGTCAGGCCTGAACTTCTGTGGCCAGACGACGCGACGCAGGTTGCGGGTGAAGGCCGCGCAACCTGTGGCGTACGAGGCGATGCCACCCTGAAGAGCACGGCGGTTCTGTCGCCCTGCTTGGCCGATTTCCTCGACGATGCGCTTCTGGAGGTCCTTCTGGCGCTCCATTTCCACCCGCGCGTCTGGGGGTGTCCGCTGCACGATTTGACAATCGCGCGGCGAAGACGCGTGGGATGCGGCCTTGTGCGCCGCAGCTGGAGGCGGACCTGGCGGAGGCGGCGGCAGGGCGGCGGCGGAGGTGCGCCATGCGCGGTGGTTCCAGCGCGTCCGGAGTTGTGGTGCACCAGAGAGCGCGACGCCGCCGGAGCTGCGCGCGGTGCCGCCGCGATGTCGACGAGGTGCTGAAGGCGGCCGAGCCAGTTGTCGTGCGCCTCAGCTGTGGGGCGGTAGCGGAAGAGCTCCGCGGCCATGAGCAGCGCGGTGTTTGGGCTGGGCGCTGGACGCCCAAGAGTGGAGGCGCTGTGGCGCTGGGACGGATGCGAGGACTCAGCGTCCTCGCCGTGCCCGTGGTCGACGTCTTCGTCGAAGCGGTCGTCGTGGTGGCCGTCATCGTCCTCGGGGTGCTCCACACGCGGTTCAGCGGTGTTGCGCCCCGTGGCACGGCTGGCGCGGGGACGGCCGCGAGGGTTGGTGGTGTTGGCAGCGGGCTCGGTGGTTGCCCTGCCTGATGCCCGCCGGGTGGCGCGAGCTGCGCGAGTGTCCGCCATGGTGCAGAGGTCGTGAAGGTTGAAGACGCGCCTCAGCCCCCTACCTGGCGCGCCAATTGTCGGAGAATGACTCCCACGAAACAGGGATAGTCAAGCTCACGAAGAGAGTTCGTGTAAGGGGCTGAACACGTTGGTCAAACAACCCTCAACCTGCACGGCGACGGTGCTCGTCGAGCAAGTGGAGGGACATCACGACAGAGATGAACACCAGCCCGTACCCAGGTTCACGGCCCTCGTGTGGAGGTAACACCGCTACTCCTGCTTGTCTGTATTGCACTGCTTGTAGAGGTTACAGTACAATGAGCTTGCCGAGGGCTCTCTTTTGGCAATGGTGTACACAAGGAAGGGAAGCAGTGGTCTTCTTCTTCCTTGCGCGTAAGTGGTTATGCTGAAATGAGAATGCGATCCTTTGCTATGGTGCTGCTCGTCCTCCTTTTATAGGCGCCCCGTGCTCCCTCCCTGCGCTTGCACTATGGTAGGGCTGTCACGTGGCGCAGAAGGTAGAGCGTGGTGCACCGCAGCCCGGTTGTCCATGGACGCGGTCCATGGGCGTAAAGCTGACTCCTGTAGCAGAGTAACCACCGTCCATGCAGGACGGCCAGCTGGGGCCGCAGAGGAACGTGGGGGTGCCCACGGTGACGTTGGCCGTGGAGTGTAGCGCCGGCCGGTCCCCTTATCACCAAAGAGGAAACCCTTGTAGTCCGGTGCGGATGGCACAGCTTTGTTGACCCCTTTAATCACCAAAATGGCAACTGCGGCGTCGTCGTCACCGCGCGCAGAGGCGCGTCACTCTGCGGCCGCTGCAGAGCCCATGTGCGCTCTGCAGAGGTTGCTTTGCAGCGAAGCGATCTCCACGAGGGCTTGGATGCCCTGTAGAGAATTCGGCGTTGACCTCTCTCCAGGGGAGGTTTCCTTGAAGAGGGGGCAGCAGTGGAGAGGGCCTCCGCAGGCCTCTGCTGCCTCAAAAGCCCTCGCGAGGCTCTCCAAGCCGTAGGCTTGGTCCTTAGCGAAAATTTGCCATCAACTGTCGAGGAGCCGTAGAGGACAGGCCCAGCACACCCTGGATTTCACTGGGCCGACAAGGTGAGAAGGAGAGCATGAAGAAGCAGGTCGCGGAGCTGGAGAAGTCGCTGGGTGAAGCCCAAGAGCGTGAACAAGCTCGGGATGATCTGGAGAAGACCCAGGTCGACTGCTTGCTCGCACTCGCAGATGTTGTTGGAAGTAAGTATTTCGGCTCAGTGCCTACTTCATCTTTTGTCGACTTCTGAGGTCTTACGGGTGTGGATTTCTGTTGATCAGAGACTTGCCGAGGTGCTCCTCCAGAAGGGTCTTCCAGCGAGAATGTCGGCTTGGCGGAGGCTGTTGGCTTCATGGACCGCGTCTGCGCGTATGCTTCGGCGGCGCTGCAGAAGTCGACAGGCGCCTTGGCGACTGTGCACCAGAGCATCTTCCCCAACAAGCCACCGCCGGTTGCTGTTGACGCGCTTGCGGCTCCGTTCGAAGGCAATGCGACCACCTTGGCGGACTACACGAGTGCGCAGACGGTACGCGGCTCAGAGCTCACTTTCCAGCTACTTCATGGTCACCAAGTCGTAGGTGATTTTGAGAAGGTTGTCAGCGACTTCCCTCGGAAGCCTGATGGCAGGACCGCGTCCCTTAGCGGTGTGAAGGCGCAGGCGAGTCAGCTGGCTGCAAAGTTGGTCGCCACCTTCGAGAAGAGGATTGCCAAGGCTGCAGAGTTGGCTGCTAGGAAGAGCCGTTCCCAGTCGGAGTCTGTGATGTAGACTCCGTTCTTTTAGGATTCTTCTGCTTTTGGTTCTTGGTCTGTAATGAACTATATAGTTTGCGGGTCTTCCGGCCGTGAACATGCTGATGTTGAAATGTGAATTTGTGCCTTCGAGTCTTCTTTCATATCTAAGCTTGAATGAATGTGTTCTTTTCCTTGCTTGACGCTGTCGAACTTGGCAGTCTGAGATGGGCGAAGCTCCTGGGGTCGCTGGAACGACTGGTGCGGGCGACGAGGAGGACACCTCTTCAGCTGCACCCACTCATCGTCGTCGAGCTCCTCCAGCTCCTGCGCGAAGCGTGAATGATCAACGAGTGATCACCTTCATGAGGAACAAGGTTGTTGAGCTCGAGTCGAAGTTGAAGAGCGCGGAGTTGGAGTTGGAACGCTTGAGGTCGCGGCCCGTTGCGCCGTTCTCTTAGCGAGAGGAGTTTCTGCTAGGCGAGATAGACTTGATCAGTCGGCAGCTGCAAGGTTGGTTTTCTAGTACTGTGCTTCGACTTCTTTATCCTTTTACTGTTCTTAGCTCTGGGTCTTGATGCAGATGTGAATTCTGACTGGAAGGCCGAGCAAAGTCGAGTAGACGAGCGGGTGGAGAAAGAAGCCGCCGGTGACTCACCCGAAGCGCGTCAGTTTTGGTCAAATAAGTCCAGAGGCAGTGTACTGGCTCGAATGTTGGATCGCACCTGGCGGGCTGCTGTGCTCTTGGAAGGTTGTAGAAAAACCCTCTGGCAGATCAACAGGGTGTACTTTCCGCACAACGAGCAGCCTAATGGACTGGCTGCGCTGCTGGAGAGGTTCCGTGAAGGCAGTGCGTTGAAGGAAGTCGTGCACACTCAACTTGTTGCCGGGGCGAACGTGGCGCTGGCGTACGTTCGAATGCACCGGCCTAATCTTCCACTGTACAAGGTGCTTGACGGCTTGCCTGGAGAGGGTGACTACGCCGATACTCTTGCGGCTGCGCGTCAGATGATTCAGCAGGTCCAGAGCTTTAGTGAGCACCTTGTAGGGCCACTCGATGCGCCAAAAGCCTGTAGAATAAGAGTAGTAGACTGCTGTTGTATAGCGTTAGCTTGTAAAAGCAATTTTTCCAAGTGGAAATATGAGTGTATGTATGCCGAGGTGGGGGTAGCCCCCGAGTGAGTAAATTGTATCTTGTAGACTTCTGTAAACCTGTATGGCGCAGCCCCCGAGCGGATTGAGTGCGGCCTAGGATTTTGAATTAGACATGTGCGGCGCAGCCCCGAGTGCTTCGAGTGCGGCCGAGGTGTGTCGAGTCAGACCTGTGCGGCGTAGCCCCCGAGTGCGTCGGGTGCGGCCTAGGATTTTGACTTGGGCCTGTGCGGCGCAGCCCCCGAGTGCTTCGGGTGGCGACCTAGGCTTTTGACTTGGACCTGTACGGCGCAGCCCCCGAGTGCGTCGGGTGCGGCCTAGGTTTGACTTAGACCTGTGCGGCGCAGCCCCCGAGTGCTTCGGGTGACGGCCAAGGATTTTTTGAGTTAGACCTGTATGGCGCAGCCCCCGAGTGCGTCGGGTGGCGACCTAGGTTTTCGAGTTGGACCTGTATGGCGCAGCCCCCGAGTGCTTCGGGTGGCGACCTAGGCTTTTGTCTTGGACCTGTACGGCGCAGCCCCCGAGTGCGTCGGGTGCGGCCTAGGTTTGACTTAGACCTGTGCGGCGCAGCCCCCGAGTTCTTCGGGTGGCGACCAAGGATTTTTCGAGTTGGACCTGTATGGCGCAGCACCCGAGTGCTTCGGGTGCGGCCTAGGTTTGACTTAGACCTGTGCGGCACAGCCCCCGAGTGCTTCGGGTGGCGGCCAAGGATTTTTCGAGATGGACCTGTATGGCGCAGCACCCGAGTGCTTCGGGTGCGGCCTAGGTTTGACTTAGACCTGTGCGGCGCAGCCCCCGAGTGCTTCGGGTGGCGGCCAAGGATTTTTCGAGTTGGACCTGTATGGCGCAGCACCCGAGTGCTTTGGGTGCGGCCTAGGTTTGACTTAGACCTGTGCGGCGCAGCCCCGAGTGCTTCGGGTGGCGGCCAAGGATTTTTCGAGTTGGACCTGTATGGTGCAGCACCCGAGTGCTTCGGGTGCGGCCTAGGTTTGACTTAGACCTGTGTGGCGCAGCCCCCGAGTGCTTCGGGTGGCGGCCAAGGATTTTTCGAGTTGGACCTGTATGGCGCAGCACCCGAGTGCTTCGGGTGCGGCCTAGGTTTGACTTAGACCTGTGCGGCGCAGCCCCCGAGTGCTTCGGGTGGCGGCCTAGGATTTCGACTTGGACCTGTATGGCGCAGCCCCCGAGTGCGCCGGGTGACGGCCTAGGTTTATGTTGCTTTTTGACCAAAAAAAGTAGGGGAGAGCTTGTTCCACAAATCACTTCATTGATTTTTGCGAGCAGGCCGCCTCATTAAAACCCTTCCAGTCCCCTTAGGAACCCTGGTAAGGGAAAGAGTGCGTCTGGAACCTGCCGCCTCTTGACATAGTACACTTTGTTACAAGGGGGAGTCGATTAGGCGTAGAAGCGGTGCAGTTGCGCAACGTTCCACGGGTTGTTGCAGACTGTCCCCATCTTCGAGTCCTTCAGGCGGTAAGCTCCGCCGCCAATTGCCTCTGTCACGATGTATGGACCCTCCCACGGGGAGGCTAGTTTGTGCACCTTCTTCTGTTTGAGGCGGAGGACAAGGTCGCCAGGGACGAACGCTCTGGGCCGCAGTCGCCGCCCGTGGTAGTTGCGTAAGTCTTGCTGATACACGGCTGTGCGGGTAAGGGCGATGTCACGTGCTTCGTCTAGGGTATCCATGTCGTCCTCGAGTGCTTCTTCTGCGTCGGACTCGTCATAAGCCACCACTCGGGGTGCGTCGAACTTGATGTCGCAGGGCATGATTGCTTCTGCGCCGTAGACCATGAAGAATGGCGTGTACTGAGTGGATCTGTTTGGCGTAGTGCGCAGACTCCACAGCACAGATGGCAGCACTTCAACCCAGGTGCCTGCAGCGCGCCTCAATGGTACTCGCAGGCACTTCTTGATGCCCTTGCAGACTAAGCCATTAGCCTTTTCGACCTGTCCGTTGGACTCCGGGTGCGAGACAGATGCGTAGTTGAGCTTGATGCCTTGCTCGGAGCAGAAGTCCTTGAACTCTTCGGCTGTGAAGTCCGTGCCGTTGTCGGTGATGATGCTGTGCGGCACTCCAAACCTGAAGATGATCGACCTGATGAAGTTGACTGCCGAGGAGGCAGTCGAACTTGTAATAGGCACAGCTTCGATCCACTTCGTGAACTTGTCGACTGCCACCAAGAGATGCGTGTGTCCTTGCTGGCGCTAAGTTGACGAGGGAATATATTGCGGTGTTGCTTCTATCTTCCCGGCAACGGCGCCAGACAATATGCTTGATGTGTGTAACGTCACACGTCAGTTGGGAACCCCAAGAGGAAGGTATGATGAGTGCAGCAGCAAGTTTTCCCTCAGTATGAAACCAAGGTTTATCGAACCAGTAGGAAAACGAGGTTGCTTTGAAGGTGTTGGTGAAGGAGTGTAGTGCGGCGCAACACCAGGGATTCCGGTGCCAACGTGGAACCTGCACAACACAATCAAATTACTTTGCCCCAACTTAACAGTGAGGTTGTCAATCTCACCGGCTTGCTGAAAACAAAGGGTTAAACGTATCGTATGGAAGATGATGTTTGTTTGCATAAAACAGTAGAGAACAATGATTGCAGTAGATTGTATTTCAGATGTAAAAGAATGGACCGGGGTCCACAGTTCACTAGTGGTGTCTCTCCAATAAGATAACTAACATGCTGGTTAAACAAATTACAGCTGGGCAATTGACAATTGATAAGTGCATAAAACATGCATGTGCGAGTTGTGACGCCCCAAAATCGGTACCATGCGGATTTTAGCGATCCCGCCGAAACCCGCATAATAACGATCTTAGGACGCCCACCAGACATAACGTGCACGCCGAAACATGCGCGTTATGTGGGTGGATTTGTGATAACATTACAACAGTTCACGAAAGAATCCGCAACAACAACAGAAAGAGAATACATATACAAGAACGACTCAAACGAGTCAAGAAACAACAGGTACATTACAAAGATACAAAGCACAGCGAAAGAAAACTAGTGTCCGTCTACGGACAAGATACAAATTGGACTAAGAGTCCTGAAGATAACCATGGCGTCCAATCCCTGCCCAGGCCGAGCCGGAGGGATTCCCAAGCTAACGTCGTCAGAGTTCAAACCTGTTGACTATTCAGTGCAAAACAGCCCAAAAAGATTGGGTCAGGTAATGGAATTTACCTGGCAAGCAAAGCACACTTGGAACCAATACAAAGGCTCCCAAAATATAAAGGATTGGTGGACTGAAGCGGCAACAACACTAAGCCATCTACAGAAGACACGCTACAACTTTCGTCTATAAGATAGGGATGAGATCGAGTAAAGAACCAACTAGATACTAACACCAAACATAACCCAGCCGATTATCACTCACTCGCTTAACCCACGAGTAAGCAATCCAAAGGCACTCACACAGCGAAGCAAGTTTAAGTGTTATCATTATTAGATGTACGGCTCCTAATCTTGTTAGCCAGCATCTTCACCAAGTTGTCCATAACCGCGGACGCGGCTTTTCGAAAAGATTTAACCCTGCAGGGGTGCACTATTGTTATACCACACGCACCGAGTTGTCGCTAAACGGTTCGGCACAACCCTTCACTTCTCTGCAGACAAGTCCAAGGAACCACATGATTACGCGCACGGTCACTTAGGCCCATCCCCGGACCTTCGCAACACTCTAAGAACGTGCCGCTCCTATATGAGATCGACTACAACACATCACCATAAGATCGTAAAGTAAAAGCGTATGCATGCATCAAATGGAAAGCCCGAACTAGGTGTGGCGCCCTGGACAAGGCTGCGGATCGGGTCGCAGGTCGCGGGGAGTCCCATAGGGTCCCACATGTGGGTAGCGCGCTAAGTCTTGGATCTGAGGACAAGAACTACAGCGACACCAGAAGGACCAAAAACCTCAAAGGGCCTCCTGCCGGTGCCTTATCTTAAGGTAACCAGATCGTCCCACAACATAAAGTAAAACAGATAGCCACTTACCAGGGCTTCAAGGATACAAGTAATAACAAGAACAAAAAGGTAACAACCTAAGCATGCGCTACGACTCGCAAGGCCAACAAGGTAAACAAACAACAGGGTGATAGGATGTGGAGGTGGGGCTATATCATGGCAGCAGGGTAAACATGAGTAGGATCGCACAAGAATCGTAACATATGGGTAGCAGAGATCAACGGCAAGGATGAAAGACAATGCATTGGGATCAAGAGAACAGTGCTTGCCTGTTACACGGTAGAGGAAGCAGAACCTGTCGTTGCTCACATCATCTCAACGTCCTATTCCGCGAAGAAGCGACAAACACTGGAAAGCGCCAAAGATGCAATACTTGCTACTACGGCAAAAGATCCAGCATGTTCAGAGATGATGCATGACATGGCAAGATGCAAGACAAGATGCAACTTAAGCCAAATTAAGCGGAACCGGGCTTCTGACAATTAATTATAGGTTCAAGTTATTTATCTAACCATCAAAGTTAAATGTTGATTAACATGTGAAACATGGAATGGGTGAGCTACACAAATTAAATGGAATAGGGCAATAATTAATTAATTACCCAACACATTCCATATTAGTTATTTAGGTGAACAATGCAAAAGACCACTAAGCAACAAGTTAGAAGATGCAAACATGAGCATGGATGTCATATTAATATTCATTGCATTTTTCTGATAAAGATAGATATATAATTTGCATTATTTGGAATTATAGAACAAAAGATATTGAATATACAAGATTTGCAAAATAGAAAAACAGAAATTAGCAGCACAGAGAGAGATGGGCCGGAACTGGGTGGCAGGAAGCTATCAGCCGCGCGGGGCGGGCTCTGGAGACGTGCTGCTGGGCTGCGGCCCAACTGAGGCGCCGGATCGAAAAAAGAAGGAAAAGGTGATGAATTTGCTATGCCTGGGATTCGAGCACGGGACTGCCAGGGAGAGGAGCGAGGCACAAGCCACTGGGCTAAGCCGCGGTTGCTGCTGGATATGAGGTGCGACGGCACAAGAAGTAACACGCGAGGTGTTAACTGAATTTTAACAGAAAAGGTTCAGACTTTGGGAGACAGAGGCGACGGCGACGAACTCCGGGAGGCTCCGGTGTCGATGATCAGAAACGGCGACGCTGGGGTGCGCGTGGGGGTGCGAAGGTGATGCTGGATAGGTGGACGTCGGGCGTGGGTGCTGGGGCGCAGGGAGAGATCAAGGGGAGGCGCACGAGCTTGAGCTCGGCCATGGCGGACAGAAGCTCGGGAACGAGCGGATCGGAGGCGACGGCGACGGGATCCGCCGGGGAGGAGGGGAAAAGGTGCGTTGAGGTGTGGCTCACCTCGGGGAGGTCGAAGGCAGGCTCTAGAACCGGAGGAGGACGGAGTCGAGGTAGAGGAAGAAGATGGCGGTGGACTTGGCAGCGTACGGTGTCAAGGAAGACGAGCTCGGCGGCGTCGATCCTGGCAGCTCCAGCTCCGGGTCTCCAGCGGGGACGAAGAGGGTGTTGTTGCGGTTCTATTCCAGGCCTTGGATGGGCTTGGTGGTGACCGTGCCGACGGCGAGCTTCGGAGGTTCATGGTACGGCCATGGAGCTCTCGGTGAGGTGGAGAAGAAGGGGAGAGGAGAGGGAGATGGCGGCGGCGCTGGGAGGAAGGAGGGGCGAGGCTAGGGTACGGGAGGCGCCGGGGTGGAGGATTTAAGGAGGGGAAAAAGGAGAGGGGCAGGGCGCTGCCCGGTGGGTGCCATGGCCACGGCAGCCATGTGCTCCTCCTCCCGTACAGAGAAGATGACAAACAGTTACTGGGCTGGGCCTAGTTGGGCTGAAAGGGGGCTTCGGTTGGGCTGCAGAGAAGATGGGCTGAAGGAGATGGGCCAGAAAAGAAGGGAGGCCAGAAGGATGTCTCCTGGCTGATAAGAATTTCGGGAATTTTGCCATTTTCCAGAAATTACAAAAGAGAGAAAGAGAGATCAAAAGGAGAAGGGCAAGAGGGAAAAATAAATAGGAAAGAGAGGAAAGGAGAGGCAAGGCTCTTTACAAAATAATTTAAAAAACTTTAATTTTGATTTCAAATAGTTTTGCAATTATTCCCAAATATATTATTTTGGGTTATTAAAAATAGAAAAGAGGGAGAAGGATTTATTATTTGCCAAAACAAAATAAAGTTTGCAAAAATAATATTTTTTAGTTTTAGCAAAAACATGCAAGGTGACAAGATGCATGATGACATGATGATGCAAAAAGAAAAACAAACAAATCTAATTGGGGAAAAATCCCGGGACGTTACAGACGACACCACTAACAAGGGATCGCGCCCCCGCGATCCACCCCAAGACAACAGGAAGAGAGGGATAAACTATTGAGTCTTCGTGCTCCACACTGATCTTCTCGACACCACTAACAAGAGATTGTAACTCCATCTTCAACTTGTCGACACCACTAACAAGGGGTTGTTGCTCATGTCGATGGCGGCTTCCAAAGATCGAACCTAATGGGTTAAAGGCAAGAGATCGTCCACCCACGTTGGATCCTAAAACTTTGAAAGATGGGTAAGAGAGGAGACTTCAAAACAAATAAGATAAGAGGGGGAGTAGAATAGAGGTAAGGAGTAAACAGCAATCCTATTGAGATATTTCCGAAAATAGTTTTAGCCAAAATAGTTTTTGACACTCTAGAAACAACGACCGTTAGCGAGGTTATCCTACAGGCTTTGCGGACCCGCTGCTTCGATAACCAATCGTATCGAAACAACCCGGGTTTCGGAAACCTGGCTCTGATACCACTTTGTGACGCCCCAAAATCGGTACCATGCGGATTTTAGCGATCCCGCCGAAACCCGCATAATAACGATCTTAGGACGCCCACCAGACATAACGTGCACGCCGAAACATGCGCGTTATGTGGGTGGATTTGTGATAACATTACAACAGTTCACGAAAGAATCCGCAACAACAACAGAAAGAGAATACATATACAAGAACGACTCAAACGAGTCAAGAAACAACAGGTACATTACAAAGATACAAAGCACAGCGAAAGCAAACTAGTGTCCGTCTACGGACAAGATACAAATTGGACTAAGAGTCCTGAAGATAACCATGGCGTCCAATCCCTGCCCAGGCCGAGCCGGAGGGATTCCCAAGCTAACGTCGTCAGAGTTCAAACCTGTTGACTGTTCAGTGCAAAACAGCCCAAAAAGATTGGGTCAGGTAATGGAATTTACCTGGCAAGCAAAGCACACTTGGAACCAATACAAAGGCTCCCAAAATATAAAGGATTGGTGGACTGAAGCGGCAACAACACTAAGCCATCTACAGAAGACACGCTACAACTTTCGTCTATAAGATAGGGATGAGATCGAGTAAAGAACCAACTAGATACTAACACCAAACATAACCCAGCCGATTATCACTCACTCGCTTAACCCACGAGTAAGCAATCCAAAGGCACTCACACAGCGAAGCAAGTTTAAGTGTTATCATTATTAGATGTACGGCTCCTAATCTTGTTAGCCAGCATCTTCACCAAGTTGTCCATAACCGCGGACGGGGCTTTTCGAAAAGATTTAACCCTGCAGGGGTGCACTATTGTTATACCACACGCACCGAGTTGTCGCTAAACGGTTCGGCACAACCCTTCACTTCTCTGCAGACAAGTCCAAGGAACCACATGATTGCGCGCACGGTCACTTAGGCCCATCCCCGGACCTTCGCAACACTCTAAGAACGTGCCGCTCCTATATGAGATCGACTACAACACATCACCATAAGATCGTAAAGTAAAAGCGTATGCATGCATCAAATGGAAAGCCCGAACTAGGTGTGGCGCCCTGGACAAGGCTGCGGATCGGGTCGCAGGTCGCGGGGAGTCCCATAGGGTCCCACATGTGGGTAGCGCGCTAAGTCTTGGATCTGAGGACAAGAACTACAGCGACACCAAAAGGACCAAAAACCTCAAAGGGCCTCCTGCCGGTGCCTTATCTTAAGGTAACCAGATCGTCCCACAACATAAAGTAAAACAGATAGCCACTTACCAGGGCTTCAAGGATACAAGTAATAACAAGAACAAAAAGGTAACAACCTAAGCATGCGCTACGACTCGCAAGGCCAACAAGGTAAACAAACAACAGGGTGATAGGATGTGGAGGTGGGGCTATATCATGGCAGCAGGGTAAACATGAGTAGGATCGCATAAGAATCGTAACATAAGGGTAGCAGAGATCAACGGCAAGGATGAAAGACAATGCATTGGGATCAAGAGAACAGTGCTTGCCTGTTACACGGTAGAGGAAGCAGAACCTGTCGTTGCTCACATCATCTCAACGTCCTATTCCGCGAAGAAGCGACAAACACTGGAAAGCGCCAAAGATGCAATACTTACTACTACAGCAAAAGATCCAGCATGTTCAGAGATGATGCATGACATGGCAAGATGCAAGACAAGATGCAACTTAAGCCAAATTAAGCGGAACCGGGATTCTGACAATTAATTATAGGTTCAAGTTATTTATCTAACCATCAAAGTTAAATGTTGATTAACATGTGAAACATGGCATGGGTGAGCTACACAAATTAAATGGAATAGGGCAATAATTAATTAATTACCCAACACATTCCATATTAGTTATTTAGGTGAACAATGCAAAAGACCACTAAGCAACAAGTTAGAAGATGCAAACATGAGCATGGATGTCATATTAATATTCATTGCATTTTTCTGATAAAGATAGATATATAATTTGCATTATTTGGAATTATAGAACAAAAGATATTGAATATACAAGATTTGCAAAATAGAAAAACAGAAATTAGCAGCACAGAGAGAGATGGGCCGGAACTGGGTGGCAGGAAGCTATCAGCCGCGCGGGGCGGGCTCTGGAGACGTGCTGCTGGGCTGCGGCCCAACTGAGGCGCCGGATCGAAAAAAGAAGGAAAAGGTGATGAATTTGCTGTGCCTGGGATTCGAGCACGGGACTGCCAGGGAGAGGAGCGAGGCACAAGCCACTGGGCTAAGCCGCGGTTCCTTCTGGATATGAGGTGCGACGGCACAAGAAGTAACACGCGAGGTGTTAACTGAATTTTAACAGAAAAGGTTCAGACTTTGGGAGACAGAGGCGACGGCGACGAACTCCGGGAGGCTCCGGTGTCGATGATCAGAAACGGCGACGCTGGGGTGCGCGTGGGGGTGCAAAGGTGATGCTGGATGGGTGGACGTCGGGCGTGGGTGCTGGGGTGCAGGGAGAGATCAAGGGGAGGCGCACGAGCTTGAGCTCGGCCATGGCGGACAGAAGCTCGGGAACGAGCGGATCGGAGGCGACGGCGACGGGATCCGCCGGGGAGGAGGGGAAAAGGTGCGTTGAGGTGTGGCTCACCTCGGGGAGGTCGAAGGCAGGCTCTAGAACCGGAGGAGGACGGAGTCGAGGTAGAGGAAGAAGATGGCGGTGGACTTGGCAGCGTACGGTGTCGAGGAAGACGAGCTCGGCGGCGTCGATCCTGGCAGCTCCAGCTCCGGGTCTCCAGCGGGGACGAAGAGGGTGTTGTTGCGGTTCTATTCCAGGCCTTGGATGGGCTTGGTGGTGACCGTGCCGACGGCGAGCTTCGGAGGTTCATGGTACGGCCATGGAGCTCTCGGTGAGGTGGAGAAGAAGGGGAGAGGAGAGGGAGATGGCGGCGGCGCTGGGAGGAAGGAGGGGCGAGGCTAGGGTACGGGAGGCGCCGGGGTGGAGGATTTAAGGAGGGGAAAAAGGAGAGGGGCAGGGCGCTGCCCGGTGGGTGCCATGGCCACGGCAGCCATGTGCTCCTCCCCCGTACAGAGAAGATGACAAACAGTTACTGGGCTGGGCCTAGTTGGGCTGAAAGGGGGCTTCGGTTGGGCTGCAGAGAAGATGGGCTGAAGGAGATGGGCCAGAAAAGAAGGGAGGCCAGAAGGATGTCTCCTGGCTGATAAGAATTTCGGGAATTTTGCCATTTTCCAGAAATTACAAAAGAGAGAAAGAGAGATCAAAAGGAGAAGGGCAAGAGGGAAAAATAAATAGGAAAGAGAGGAAAGGAGAGGCAAGGCTCTTTACAAAATAATTTAAAAAACTTTAATTTTGATTTCAAATAGTTTTGCAATTATTCCCAAATATATTATTTTGGGTTATTAAAAATAGAAAAGAGGGAGAAGGATTTATTATTTGCCAAAACAAAATAAAGTTTGCAAAAATAATATTTTTTAGTTTTAGCAAAAACATGCAAGGTGACAAGATGCATGATGACATGATGATGCAAAAAGAAAAACAAACAAATCTAATTGGGGAAAAATCCCGGGACGTTACAGACGACACCACTAACAAGGGATCGCGCCCCCGCGATCCACCCCAAGACAACAGGAAGAGAGGGATAAACTATTGAGTCTTCGTGCTCCACACTGATCTTCTCGACACCACTAACAAGAGATTGTAACTCCATCTTCAACTTGTCGACACCACTAACAAGGGGTTGTTGCTCATGTCGATGGCGGCTTCCAAAGATCGAACCTAATGGGTTAAAGGCAAGAGATCGTCCACCCACGTTGGATCCTAAAACTTTGAAAGATGGGTAAGAGAGGAGACTTCAAAACAAATAAGATAAGAGGGGGAGTAGAATAGAGGTAAGGAGTAAACAGCAATCCTATTGAGATATTTCCGAAAATAGTTTTAGCCAAAATAGTTTTTGACACTCTAGAAACAACGACCGTTAGCGAGGTTATCCTACAGGCTTTGCGGACCCGCTGCTTCGATAACCAATCGTATCGAAACAACCGGGTTTCGGAAACCTGGCTCTGATACCACTTTGTGACGCCCCAAAATCGGTACCATGCGGATTTTAGCGATCCCGCCGAAACCCGCATAATAACGATCTTAGGACGCCCACCAGACATAACGTGCACGCCGAAACATGCGCGTTATGTGGGTGGATTTGTGATAACATTACAACAGTTCACGAAAGAATCCGCAACAACAACAGAAAGAGAATACATATACAAGAACGACTCAAACGAGTCAAGAAACAACAGGTACATTACAAAGATACAAAGCACAGCGAAAGCAAACTAGTGTCCGTCTACGGACAAGATACAAATTGGACTAAGAGTCCTGAAGATAACCATGGCGTCCAATCCCTGCCCAGGCCGAGCCGGAGGGATTCCCAAGCTAACGTCGTCAGAGTTCAAACCTGTTGACTGTTCAGTGCAAAACAGCCCAAAAAGATTGGGTCAGGTAATGGAATTTACCTGGCAAGCAAAGCACACTTGGAACCAATACAAAGGCTCCCAAAATATAAAGGATTGGTGGACTGAAGCGGCAACAACACTAAGCCATCTACAGAAGACACGCTACAACTTTCGTCTATAAGATAGGGATGAGATCGAGTAAAGAACCAACTAGATACTAACACCAAACATAACCCAGCCGATTATCACTCACTCGCTTAACCCACGAGTAAGCAATCCAAAGGCACTCACACAGCGAAGCAAGTTTAAGTGTTATCATTATTAGATGTACGGCTCCTAATCTTGTTAGCCAGCATCTTCACCAAGTTGTCCATAACCGCGGACGCGGCTTTTCGAAAAGATTTAACCCTGCAGGGGTGCACTATTGTTATACCACACGCACCGAGTTGTCGCTAAACGGTTCGGCACAACCCTTCACTTCTCTGCAGACAAGTCCAAGGAACCACATGATTGCACGCACGGTCACTTAGGCCCATCCCGGACCTTCGCAACACTCTAAGAACGTGCCGCTCCTATATGAGATCGACTACAACACATCACCATAAGATCGTAAAGTAAAAGCGTATGCATGCATCAAATGGAAAGCCCGAACTAGGTGTGGCGCCCTGGACAAGGCTGCGGATCGGGTCGCAGGTCGCGGGGAGTCCCATAGGGTCCCACATGTGGGTAGCGCGCTAAGTCTTGGATCTGAGGACAAGAACTACAGCGACACCAAAAGGACCAAAAACCTCAAAGGGCCTCCTGCCGGTGCCTTATCTTAAGGTAACCAGATCGTCCCACAACATAAAGTAAAACAGATAGCCACTTACCAGGGCTTCAAGGATACAAGTAATAACAAGAACAAAAAGGTAACAACCTAAGCATGCGCTACGACTCGCAAGGCCAACAAGGTAAACAAACAACAGGGTGATAGGATGTGGAGGTGGGGCTATATCATGGCAGCAGGGTAAACATGAGTAGGATCGCATAAGAATCGTAACATAAGGGTAGCAGGGATCAACGGCAAGGATGAAAGACAATGCATTGGGATCAAGAGAACAGTGCTTGCCTGTTACACGGTAGAGGAAGCAGAACCTGTCGTTGCTCACATCATCTCAACGTCCTATTCCGCGAAGAAGCGACAAACACTGGAAAGCGCCAAAGATGCAATACTTACTACTACAGCAAAAGATCCAGCATGTTCAGAGATGATGCATGACATGGCAAGATGCAAGACAAGATGCAACTTAAGCCAAATTAAGCGGAACCGGGATTCTGACAATTAATTATAGGTTCAAGTTATTTATCTAACCATCAAAGTTAAATGTTGATTAACATGTGAAACATGGCATGGGTGAGCTACACAAATTAAATGGAATAGGGCAATAATTAATTAATTACCCAACACATTCCATATTAGTTATTTAGGTGAACAATGCAAAAGACCACTAAGCAACAAGTTAGAAGATGCAAACATGAGCATGGATGTCATATTAATATTCATTGCATTTTTCTGATAAAGATAGATATATAATTTGCATTATTTGGAATTATAGAACAAAAGATATTGAATATACAAGATTTGCAAAATAGAAAAACAGAAATTAGCAGCACAGAGAGAGATGGGCCGGAACTGGGTGGCAGGAAGCTATCAGCCGCGCGGGGCGGGCTCTGGAGACGTGCTGCTGGGCTGCGGCCCAACTGAGGCGCCGGATCGAAAAAAGAAGGAAAAGGTGATGAATTTGCTGTGCCTGGGATTCGAGCACGGGACTGCCAGGGAGAGGAGCGAGGCACAAGCCACTGGGCTAAGCCGCGGTTCCTGCTGGATATGAGGTGCGACGGCACAAGAAGTAACACGCGAGGTGTTAACTGAATTTTAACAGAAAAGGTTCAGACTTTGGGAGACAGAGGCGACGGCGACGAACTCCGGGAGGCTCCGGTGTCGATGATCAGAAACGGCGACGCTGGGGTGCGCGTGGGGGTGCGAAGGTGATGCTGGATGGGTGGACGTCGGGCGTGGGTGCTGGGGTGCAGGGAGAGATCAAGGGGAGGCGCACGAGCTTGAGCTCGGCCATGGCGGACAGAAGCTCGGGAACGAGCGGATCGGAGGCGACGGCGACGGGATCCGCCGGGAGGAGGGGAAAAGGTGCGTTGAGGTGTGGCTCACCTCGGGGAGGTCGAAGGCAGGCTCTAGAACCGGAGGAGGATGGAGTCGAGGTAGAGGAAGAAGATGGCGGTGGACTTGGCAGCGTACGGTGTCGAGGAAGACGAGCTCGGCGGCGTCGATCCTGGCAGCTCCAGCTCCGGGTCTCCAGCGGGGACGAAGAGGGTGTTGTTGCGGTTCTATTCCAGGCCTTGGATGGGCTTGGTGGTGACCGTGCCGACGGCGAGCTTCGGAGGTTCATGGTACGGCCATGGAGCTCTCGGTGAGGTGGAGAAGAAGGGGAGAGGAGAGGGAGATGGCGGCGGCGCTGGGAGGAAGGAGGGGCGAGGCTAGGGTACGGGAGGCGCCGGGGTGGAGGATTTAAGGAGGGGAAAAAGGAGAGGGGCAGGGCGCTGCCCGGTGGGTGCCATGGCCACGGCAGCCATGTGCTCCTCCCCCCGTACAGACAAGACGACAAACAGTTACTGGGTTGGGCCTAGTTGGGCTGAAAGGGGGCTTCGGTTGGGCTGCAGAGAAGATGGGCTGAAGGAGATGGGCCAGAAAAGAAGGGAGGCCAGAAGGATGTCTCCTGGCTGATAAGAATTTCGGGAATTTTGCCATTTTCCAGAAATTACAAAAGAGAGAAAGAGATATCAAAAGGAGAAAGGCAAGAGGGAAAAATAAATAGGAAAGAGAGGAAAGGAGAGGCAAGGCTCTTTACAAAATAATTTAAAAAACTTTAATTTTGATTTCAAATAGTTTTGCAATTATTCCCAAATATATTATTTTGGGTTATTAAAAATAGAAAAGAGGGAGAAGGATTTATTATTTGCCAAAACAAAATAAAGTTTGCAAAAATAATATTTTTTAGTTTTAGCAAAAACATGCAAGGTGACAAGATGCATGATGACATGATGATGCAAAAAGAAAAACAAACAAATCTAATTGGGGAAAAATCCCGGGACGTTACACGAGTTGTGGTGTCTACTATGAGATTCATTTGGGCATTACGACAAAGTACATAGACCGCTATCCAGCATGCATCTATGCCTAAATAGTCCACCTTCCGGTTAACATCCGTACCCCTTCCAGTATTAAGTTGCAAGCAACAGACAATTGCATTAAGCAATGTGCAAAATGTAAACAATACATTCATCCTTGAATAAAGCATTGTTGTTTTACCCCTAGTGGCAACAACACATCTACAACCTTAGAACTTGCTGTCACTATCCCAGGTTAAATAGAGGTTGAACCCAACTATCATGCATAAATACCCCCTCTTGGAGTCACAAGTATTCACTTGGCCAAGGCTTCAACAAGTAACGGAGAGCATGCAAGATCACAAATGACATAGACATGATAATATAATATTCAGCTCCACATAGGTATCAATATAAGTCGGATCCCAGCAAACACAACATGTAGCATTACAATAAGATGATCTTGATCATGATAGGCAGCTCACAAGATCTAAACATGATGGCACAAGTGGAGAAGACAACCATCTAGCTATTGCTATGGACCCATAGTCCAAGGATGAACTACTCACACATCACTCCGGAGGCGGACATGGCGATGTAGAGCCCTCCGGTGATGATTCCCCTCTCCGGCAGGGTGCCGGGAAGAGCTTCAGAACCCCCCGAGTTAGGGTTGACGACGGCGGCAGCAGCGAATATGTTCTGGATGAAAGGCTCGGTGTTTTAGGGTTTTCACGTCTCGGGGAATAAACAGGCGAAGGGGCGATGTCGGCGGACCCCCGAGGGGCCCAAACCACCAGGCGGCGCGGTGGGCCCCCCTGCCGCGCCGGCCTGTGGTTTGGCCACCTCGTGGCGAGTCTTCGTCTCTCCTTCGGACTCCGTGTACGTGTTGGAAAAATAGGGACGTGGCCTTTTGTTTCGTGCAATTCCGAGAATATATCTAGAAGTAACTTTCTGAAACCAAAAACAGCAGAAAACAGGGAACTAGCACTGTGCCATCTTGTTAATAGGTTAGTCCCAGAAAATGCATAAAAGTGATATGAAGTGTATATAAAACATGTAGCAAATGGTATAATATAAGCATGGAACAACAGAAATTATGGATACGTTTGAGACGTATCAGTCCTCCCGGCGAGGACTTCATGAGTGGACCCACCATGTCGAGCCCCCATTGAGCGAAGGGCCAGGCGAGTGGAATGGTCTTTAGTGCTGATGCTGGTGCGTGCGGCTTGTTGGCGAACTCCTGGCAGCCGAGACATTTCCTCACGAGTTCTTCTGCGTCTTGCATTGCGGTGGGCCAGTAGAACCCGGCTCGTAAGGCTTTGGCCACTAAGGCTCGACTGCTGGCGTGGTGCCCGCAGATGCCAGCGTGGATCTCGAGTAAGATGGCTTGACCGTCGACTGGGTCGATGCACCTTTGGAGGACTCCCGAGATGCTTCGCTTGTAGAGCTCCCCGTTGATGACGGTGAAGCCCTTGGAGCGGCGGATGACGCGCTTGGCTTCGACTGGGTTTGTTGGCACCCTCTGCTGCAGTATGTAAGCCAGGTATGGGCTCGTCCATGTGGGCTCGATCAGCATCACCTCCATAGGCTCCTTCTCCGTGCTGGGCGGGTCGGCGGTGCTCGTTGTCGATGTAGAGGATCCCGGCGCGGGCCGGAGCTTGACGGAGCGTTGCGTGATGCACTCGAGGAAGACTCCGGGTGGCACCGGCGCTTTGTTTGAGCCCAGGTTGGCGAGGGTGTCGGCTTCCTCGTTGCTCTCGCGGCCGACGTGCCGCAGCTCGCAGCCGTCGAAGGTGCCTTCCAGCTGGTTGTACAGGTCCCTGTAGGCGATCATGTTGTCGGCGATGGCGTCACATTGCTTCATGGTTTGTTGCACGACGAGGTAGGAGTCTCCGTAGATCATGAGGTGAGTGGCGCCGCAGTTCTTGGCCATCCGCATGCCGTGGATCAGGGCCTCGTACTCTGCCTCGTTGTTGGAGGGCGTTGGGAAGTTCATCTGCAGCACGTACCTCAGCTTGTCGCCTTTAGGTGAGATGAGGACGACTCCCGCCCCTGCTGATCTGAACTTCTTGGAGCCGTCGAAGTACATTGTCCATGCGTTGGACAGGTCGGGTACGTCTGGTAGCTGGGCCTCTATCCACTCGGTGGTGAACTCTGGAAGCACCTGGGCCTTGATTGACTTCGGGTGCGCGTACTTCAGCCCCCAGGGCCCTAGCTCAACAACCCACTTGGCGACTCGTCCTGTCGCGGCTTGGTTGGTGAGGATGTCGGAGAGCCCGGAGGAGCTTACTACCGTGATGGAGTGCTCGGAGAAGTAGTGGACGACCTTCCTTGATGTCATGAAGACTCCGTATGCTAGCTTCTGGTAGTGCGGGTACCGCTGCTTGGACAAGGTTAGCACCTCACTGAGGTAGTAGACGGGCGCTGAACAGGGTAACTGTGTCCTTCTTCTTCTCGTTCGACTACGAGTACCGTGCTGACCACCCTGTTCGTGGCTGACACGTAGAGGTATAGCGGCTCGTTCTCCAGTGGCGCCACCAGTACTGGGGAAGTCGTGAGTGTTTTCTTGAGTTGGTCGAACGCGACTTGCGCTTCTTCTGTCCACTCGAACTTGTCTGTCTTTTTCATCAGTTGGTAGAAAGGCAGGGCCTTTTCTCCCAACTTACTTATGAACCGGCTGAGAGCTGCGACTCGGCCGGCTAGGCGTTGCACCTCATGAAGCTTGGTCGGTGCTGGCATTGCGAGTATGTTTTGCACCTTCTCGGGTTGGCTTCGATTCCTCTTGCAGAGACGAGGTACCCGAGCAGTTCTCCGGCTGGCACGCCGAAGACACACTTGTCCGGGTTCAGCTTGATCTGATACTCGTTGAGGGCGGCGAAGACCTTGCGGAGGTCGGCGATGAGAGTGTCCTCCGTTCGAGTGGTGACGACTATGTCGTCGACGTAGACTTGGACGATCTCTCCGATTAGCCCCTTTAGGCAGGCTTGCATTGTGCGCTGGTACGTGGCTCCAGCGTTCTTCAACCCGAAGGGCA
This sequence comes from Poa pratensis, assembly GCA_947311845.1. Classification (NCBI taxonomy): domain Eukaryota; kingdom Viridiplantae; phylum Streptophyta; class Magnoliopsida; order Poales; family Poaceae; genus Poa; species Poa pratensis. The sequence continues at coordinate 14,053,005 of CAMZMU010000114.1, forward strand.
TCGTCTGGTAGCAGAAGACGCCATGGGGTGTGATGAATGCAGTCTTCTCTTCATCGTCGACGTTCATCCTGATCTGCTGGTACCCTGAGTAGGCGTCCAGGAAGGATAGGCGTGCGCAGCCTGCAGTCGAGTCGATGATCTGATCTATCCGCGGAGCGGGAAATGGTCTTTGGGGCAGCATTTGTTGAGGGCGGTGAAGTCGACGCACATGCGGAGTTTCTTCGTCTTCTTCTTCTCCACCAGGACTGGGTTCGCTACCCAGTCCGAGTCCTTGATCTCTCGGATGAATTTGGCGTGGAGCAGTCGATCGATCTCCTTGCTTATTTCATCTCGTTTGGGTCCTGAAAAGCGTCGCATGGTCTGCTTGACGGGTTTGGCGTCCTTGTGGACGCGTAAAGAGTGCTCGGCGAGGTTCCTGGGTATGCCTGGCATGTCAGAAGGTTGCCAGGCGAAGATCTCCCAGTTCTCACGTAGAAACTCGACGAGCGCGCTTTCCTATGCGATAGGCAGCTCGACGACACTTTGACTGTCTTGTTTGCGTCCGTCGGGTGGACCTGATGAGTTGTCGTGTCGTCAGTCGTGTTGAAGGCGGCGTCCTTGGCTTGCTTCTTGCGTGGCGGGAAGATGGTTTTGTCGTTGTCGACTGCCATCGCCTCGAAGTGCTCTTCCATTCCGAAGAACTCGGAGATCTTGCTGAACTCGCGGTCGCAGCTGTTGGAGCGGTCGAAGTCGCCGTGCACCGTGATGACGCCCTTGGGCCAGGCATCTTGAGCATGAGGTAGGCGTAGTGAGGTACCGCCATGAATCTGGCAAAGGTTGGGCGCCCGAGTATCGCGTGGTACTGCGACTTCCAGTCGACTACCTCGAAGTCGATCGACTCCCTCTTGAAGTTTTCGGGTGTGCCGAAGATGACGTCGAGTGTGATCGTTCCCATGGGCGTGACTGCTTGCCCTGGTACTATGCCATGGAAGGTGGTCTCTGATGCCGCCAAGTTTGTCGTTGGCCTGTTTATCCTTCTGAGGGTGTCGGCAAAGATGATGTTGATGCCGCTGCCTCCGTCCATGAACACCTTTTTCAGGGTGTAATCTCCGATCAGAGCTTCGACTACCAGAGCGGCGTGCCCGGGTCGTGGTACTGCAGGCGGGTGATCTGCTCTGGAGAACGTGATTGGTGTCTCTGACCCTCTCAGGTAGTCGGGTACTGCAGGTGGACAGGTGATGGCCTGGAAAACTTGGCGAGTGATGATCTTCTGGGTCCTGTTTGAGGGGCGCCCCTTCTGTATCATGTTGAGTTGTCCGCGTGCCGCTGGATATGCGTCCTGGACCACCGGTGGGGCATCTTGCTGCGGCTGCTGCTGCTGCTGCAGAAAGGCTCCCGCCGCCTGTGCTGGATTAGCGACTGCGGGTGCGGGTGCTGCCTGGATGGCCAGCTGCGCTGGCTGCGCTGCGGGTGCTGGAGTGACTATCTTCTGCATGGCTTCGTATATCTTGCGTGCCTTTCGACAGTCCTTCAACAGGTGGTTGGATCCCCACTTGCCCGTTTCCGGGTTCCTGAACATGTGGTGCCTGCAGGGTTGTTCCAGCTCTTCCGCTGGGCTCAGTGTGCGTTTCTGCCACTCGCGTTTATGGCCTCCGTCGCTGCGGTAGCTGCTGCCGCCGCTTCGGTTGTATTGCCCCTGGCTGTATTGGCGACTCTGGTCACCGCCGCTTCGACTGTACTGTACATGGCTGTATTGGCGACTGCTGTCGCGCGCTTCATCCTCACGGGGGGTTTGGAATCCCGCCGCTACTAACTCGATTGAGTCGTTGCCGTTGTAACGCGGCTTCTTCTTGTGGCGTCCTTCTCGCCAGTTGCTTGGTCCGGCTTCGTCCTTCGGGGAGTAGCGTGAACTATCGCGGACCGAGTCCTCTCCGTCTGCCCACTGGTTGGCTATCTTCATGACCTCGATCATGTTCTTCGGCCGGAGCCTACCAAACTCCTCGCGGAGGTCGCGGCGGGAGACGCCGTGCATGAAGGCATCCATCACTCGGTCCTCCGAGGCGGTCTCCATGGTGTTGCGGAGCAGGGTCCAACGCTGGATGTACGACCGGAGCGGCTCGTCTCGTCCTTGCTTGCATGCTTGTAGCTCGACGAAGTCGTCGGTCTCGAGTACGTCCCCAGGAAGCTTTAACGAAGGCCTCCGCGAACTCGTCCCACGTCCTGAAGGCGTTCTTGGGTTGAGTGTTTAGCCACCCGCGTGCAGAGCCCGTGAGCATCAGCTGGATGTATTGCATGGCCGTAGTCGAAGTACCGCCCTGGCAACTGCAGGCTATGAGGTAGTCTTCTAGCCAGAGTCTCGGGTCCTGCTTCCCGTCGTACTTGACTGCTTCTGCCGTGAGCTTGAAGCCCTTGGGCATTCTTGTGTCGCGGATGTTGAAGCTGAAGCATGCGGCGCCGCATGGCTCGAAGTCGCCGTCATTGCGGTCGTCAGTATTGGGCGTGCTGACCGTCCGCTGGGTGCGGCTGCGGTCCACCGTCCTCTGTGTGATGACGTTGCGGAGGTCTTCGCCTGGCTGCGGTTGTCGCAGTTGTCTTGCCGCGGGCCTGCGAGTGCTGCGGGCTCGCGGTCGCGGTGGCCTCGATCTTCTCGCACCTTTTCTGTCGGCGCCTTGTTCATCAGAGCTTCTTCGACTGCCTTGATAGACATGATCTGCTGCTTGTGGAGGAGAGCGCGCGAGTCGCCCTCGGGGGCTGCGTCAGCCGCAGGTATGTTTCGACTGCCATGAGCGCGGCTCCGGGCGTTTTGGGGACGGGTATCCCGTCTGCGTCTTCGCTCATGTATGATGATTCGAGGTTGCGGGTGACTCTAGCGCGGTCGGCCTCCGTCATCAGGGGCACGCGTGCTCTGTGGCGCCTTGCTCCTTGTGAGACCTCTGTTGAGGCAGTGAATGAGTAAGCGGCCCTCCTGGCGCTCGACGCGTCAGCCTCCTCCTTGCGTCGGAGTAGCTCGGCCTTCTCTGCGCGGAGTCGTTCGCCTTCCTTCCGTAGCAGGTATTGGACCGCCATAAGGTCCTCCCGGGGTGCGTCTGGTGGGGGGTACGTGCCGTCCTCGACGTGCTTCAGGGCTCTGATTGCTATCTCTCGGGTGATGGTGAGCCGCGTCACCTGGTCCGGCATGACCACCTCCAGTGGGTATGCGGGTTCGTCGCCGTTGCCCTGCGTCGGGCCGATCATGAAGACTTGCGCGGGGTATGTCTGGGGAGTGGGCCGGGTGCTGCCGCTGCTGCTTCCTTCGTCCGAGCCGTGCTCGGAGCCGAAAATGGACGCAACGTGGTGGGTACCACAGTCGCTGCCGAGGCTCCTTCCCTGGAGTCCGCGATCTCCGCCGCTGACGCGAGGAGTGATGTCGCCGTCGTCGACGCGGGCGCGATTGGCTTGTTGACGATCTTGTAAGTTGATGGAGACGCGAGTGGCGCGGTGTAGAACGACGCGACTTCGTCGCGCGCGAAGGTGTGGTCGACGTAGTCGAAGTTGACGTAGATCTTGGCCTTGCCAGCGACGCGATCGAGGTAGTCGAAGTAGACTCGATCCGCGCGGTGGTCGTCGAGGTGGTCGATGTAGTCGTAGCCGATGCGATCTCCTTGACGGTCGGAGACGCTGATGGCGTGGCCGTGTTGGGCGCGATCTCTGCCGCAGCGGAGGCGGATGCGATCTTCTCAGCAGTCGAAGATGCTGTCGCCGCAGTCGCAGCAGATGCGATCTCCGCAGCAGGTGGGGGCGTGGTTGGGGCAGCCGCGGCAGATGCGGGTGCTACCACCGCGCGCGGTGCGATCGCCGTGGATCTGAGTACTCCACAGCTGTCTACGAAGTAGTGCATGGTACCGAAGGTGAGGCACATACCTACATGCAGATCGGCGTACACCGAGCGGTGGGCCGGCGGGTGGAAGGTGTACTCGAAGGAGCCGAAGCAGATTGGCTCCTTGGTGATGCAGACGTCGGTCTTCAAAGTCGATGGGGCCGGTGCGACCATGGTTCCAGCGCTCGTTCTTTCCCACAGACGGCGCCAATTGACGAGGGTGGACTCGGCAAATCCCTGGGTTGTGTACCCCGGGTTGATTGAGGGGAGAGAGATGAGCGCTGGTGATCACGACGGCTGACAAGCAAGGCGTTTACCCAGGTTCAGGCTCCCGGAGGATAACACCCTACTTCCTGCTTGTCTGGTATTGAATGGCGAGTTGTGGCTACAATGGCGAGATGGCAATCTCGCTAGGGTTTGTGGTGGCGGCTATGAGCGTACCCTAGACGAAGGACCCTCCTAGCCTTTATATGGTAGGCTAGGTCTCAGGTGAACGGTGCCGATGGCGCTTACAAGCATGGCTGGGGTCACATGACCTAACGTCGACTATCTTGGGCCGCACGTCGTCCTCCTTGGGCCTTCCTTGGGCCCTCGTCATAAGGCTGATAGGCTTGGCGTGACCCAGGTATCCCCACCGTGGGGTAGTCCAAGAGTGACCCCACGACAAACGTATCTATAATTTTTGATGTTCCATGCTTGTTTTATACCAATTGCTACATGTTTTGCATCTACTTTATATCACTTTTATACATTTTTTGGGACTAACCTATTAACAAGATGCCGAAGTGCCAGTTCCTGTTTTCTGCTGTTTTTGTATTCCAGAAAAGCTAGTCTGGAAATATTGTCGGAATTGGACGAAACTTCACGGGGGTCCCTATTTTTCCAGAACTCACCTGACGGAGCGAAGAAGCAACAGAGGAGGGGCACCAGGTGGCCACACGCACCTAGGGCGCGGCCCCCCTTCTGTCGCGCCCTAGGGTGGTGTGGGCCCCTCGGGGGTCTCCAGCCGCTGCCCTTTCGCCTACTTATTCCCCCCGACGCGAAAACCCTAATGACCTGAGCAAATATCCACGAAAAGTTCTAGAGACGCCGCCGCCGTCAACCCTAGCTCGGGAGGGTTCAGAACCTCTTCCCGGCACCCTGCCGGAGAGGGGAATCGTCACCGGAGGCTTCTACATCGCCATGCCTGCCTCCGGAGTGATGCGTGAGTAGTTCATCCTTGGACTACGGGTCCATAGCAGTAGCTAGATGGTTGTCTCTCCACATTGTGCCATCATGTTTAGATCTTGTGAGCTGCCCTACATGATCAAGATCATATTATTGTAATGCTACATGTTGTGTTTGCTGGGATCCGATGAATATTGAATACTATGTCAAGTTGATTATCAATTTATCTTATATGTTATTTAAGATCTTGCATGCTTTCCGTTACTCGTAGATGCTTTGGCCAAGTAGATGCTTGTAACTCCAAGAGAGAGTATTTATGCTAGATAGTGGGTTCATGCCTCCGTTTAATCTGGGACAGTGACAGAATGTTCTAAGGTTGTGGATGTGTTGTTGCCACTAGGGATAACCTAACGATGCTATGTCCTCGGGCATATGTGTTTGTTTACATTACGCGCTTTACTTAATGCGATTATCCGTTGCTTGCAACTTAATACCAACGGGGGACTCGGATGACAACCCGGCGGTGGATTATTAGTCATAGATGCTGTTGGATAACGGTCTATGTATCTTGTCTTAATGCCCAATTAAATATCATAGTAGTCATCATGTCATGTATATGCATTGTCATGCGCTCACTATTTGTCAATTGCCCAGCAGTAATTTGCTCACCCAACATGTTAGTTATCTTTTATGGAGAGACACCACTAGTGAACTGTGGACCCCGGTCCATTCTTTTACACTGATTAAACAACCACAAACCGCAAACTGTTCCTTTTTTCTCTGCAATTTAATACTCATTTTCCACACGAGACGTTTAATCCTTTGTTTTCAGCAAGCCGGTGAGATTGACAACCTCACTGTTTCGTTGGGGCAAAGTATTTTGATTGTGTTGTGTGCAGGTTCCGCGTTGGTGATCGTGTTGCGCCGTGCGGCCACCAACAAAATTCTGAAGAGTTGCTGCTCCTACTGGTTCGATAACCTTGGTTTCTTTCTGAGGGAAAACTTGTTGCTGAACTGCATCATACCTTCCTCTTGGGGTCTCCCAACGAGCGTGTGATTCACGCCATCACGCCGTTGCCGGGGAATCATTGCTGAAAGGTTTATCCAAGGATATCTCACCAAGTCAACTTCATCACCAACTTGTGCTAACACCTAAGCTTGGGGAGGTTGCACCTACGTGTGCATCATCTTATCCATCTTTACCTTCAAAGCAATTTATCTTGTTTTGTCATTGTCTTGCAGTTTTAGTTCGGTTTGCATATTTATTTTCAGTTTTGCATAAAAAAAACACATAAAAACTTGCTAAAATGGGAGAAAGAGCTAAGTTGTGTGATTACACAAACACTCCAAATGATCAATTTATTGCTAGGCCCATTGCCACACCTAAGATAAATGCTGAAAGTTATGAAGTAAGTCCTAGTTTGTTGAACTTGATAACTAGGGAACAATTTGGCGGTAGTGCTATGGAGGATGCCTCTATGCATCTTCATGATTTTGTTAAAATATGTGACATGCAGAAATTTAAAAATGTGGAAAGTGATATTCTAAAACTGAAGTTATTTCCTTTCTCACTTAGAGGAAAAGCTAAAGAGTGGCTGCATTCATTAGCTATTGATAGCATTAAAACTTGGGATGATTTAAAAGAAGTTTTCATTAAGAAATACTATCCTCCTGTTAAAATTTTGCAAAATAGAAACAACATTCTTTCTTTTAGGCAAAATGAAAATGAACATGTTGCTATGGCTTGGGATAGGATTAAACTTATGCTTTGAACTTGTCCATCACATGGGGTCAACGAATGGACCATATTACACTCTTTTTACAATGGTCTAAATTACATGTCTAGAAATATTCTTGATTCTGCTGCTGGAGGTGCGTTTATGGGAAAAACTATAGTAGAAGCTAAGAACATATTGGAAAGTATTTTGCAAAACTATAGTCAATGGCATACTGACAAAGCACCTAATCCATCTAAGAAAGTGAACTCCATAGAAGAAACAAATGATTTGTCATCTAAAATGGATACTATTCTTGCTTTCATTAATAAACAAAATATTGAAAATGTGCCTTTGCAAGAATTAGTTGGTAATAATCCTGAAAATATTGATGTCAACTTCATTAGGAACTATGGTAATAATAGGTATGGTAACAACAATTATAACTCTTATAATAAACCCCCATATGTTCCCAACAACCGTCCTTCTATTCCATATCCTAATGCTAGTAATAATTGGAAGCCTATGCCACCACGTAATGATAATTTTGAGGCTAATAAAATTATTATGGAACAAGTTGCTAGTCATAATACCATGAAACAAGAGTTGAATAAGTCTGTTGCTTCTATTAGTTCTGATATTAAAGGCTTACAACTCCAAACTGCAGGACTAGACAAAGCCTTGTCAAAACTAGCTGATAACCAAGCCACTTTATTGAGTATGTCTGCAGGGAAACCACAAGCACCACCTATGGTTGGAATGAATTCTATTAATATTGCTGAAAATGTTCCTCTTACTTTGGAGGAAACTCTTAATGAATTATTGAACTATCCTGAATATTTGTTGCCATTTATGTCTCAACTTGTTGGATTAAAAGAAGAAGTTAACAAAACTGATTATGATGAATCTCTTCTGTTAATTGAGTTAGAGAAGAAAGTTGAGGAAGTTAAAATGCTTAGTGAAGTCAAGGAAAGATTGCTTGACTTAGGGAATTGTAGCTTGCATGAATTAATATCTATCTTACAAAAATTTGCAAGTGATCCTTCCATCAACTATAACCAAGCTGGTTTTGGTTCTTATATTGCTAATCATGTCTTGAAAGAAAAGATTGCTAGGTACAACCAAGAGGCTATGATACTACCTAAGCTTGGGGATATATGGATTCCCAAAGTCCTAGTAACCATTGGAAAAGAGACACACCATGCTATACTTGATCTAGGATCTAGTGTCTCCGTTTTATCTAAAGAACTATATGAAGTACTTGAATTGAAAAATCTTGAAAAATGCTCTATTGAACTTGCACTTGCTGATGATTCCATTAAACATGCTTTAGGGAAAGTAAGTGATGTTATGGTAGAGTTACATATGACATTTGTGCCTGTTGATTTTCTAATCATGGATATGGGGAATAAAACCTCTAGTCCAATTATTCTTGGAAGACCTTTTCTTCGTACTACAGGTGCTATCATTGATTCAAAAGAAGGGAATGTGAAGTTTCAGTTTCCACACAAGAAGTGCATGGAACACTTCCCAAGGAAGAGGGACACACCAAAGTTCAAGATCCCTCATGAGCTTCGTCCACAATAAGCATCAAGTAAGAAGCCTAGCTATATGGCTATAAAGAAAGCGCTTTACGGGAGGCAACCCGGTTGTTTTTATTTTTGACTTTTTTTGTGTCCTCTTGCTGTAACAAGAGACTTAGTGTTTAGTTTAGTTTCTGGAATTTTTAATAAAGTGCCAAGTTTTACTCATTTTGGTGTGAAAAAGTTGCTTATAGCGTTCGGAGATTTTATTCCTGCACGAATCTGTGTACAGTATGCTTTTTAATTCTTATTCTGTAACTCCGAATGAGCTCATATTTGAACTGTAGTGGCAACTTTTCATCCTCTATATGCATGAATTTTTTCGGAATTTTCCGACAAAGTTAAGTAGGGTAGAAAAATACGTTTAGCTCCTGCTGTTTTTCTGGACAGATTCTGTCCCATTTTATTTGATGCAGTCTTAGAACCTTTAAATTGAATCTTTTGATCCAATCAAGTTTATGAGTAGGCATACAACATTATACACTTTCTGGACATTCATATGAATTTTTGTCTAAGGATTATATGCAGTAAGAAATCTATTTGTTTATCACTACTAATGCACCCCACATAAAAAGAAATGGGAGAAACGGTGTTTTGAAGTTTTTTCACAGGGATTAGAGGTGATGCACCAAGAGCTATCCAAGGATGGTGAAGACCATAAGGTTGGGGATGTGAAGACAACCCCACTTAATTATGTGGGGTGACATTAGTAGTGATAGACAAATGAATTGCTTGCTGCATATAATCCTTAAACAAAAATTTATATGAATGTCCAGAAAGTGTATAATATTGTATGCCTACTTATAAACTCAATTGGATCAAAAAGATTCAAGTTAATAGTTTAAAGAATGCATCAAACAAAATGGGACAGAATCTGTCCAGAAAACAGCTGCAGCAAAACGCATTTTTCTACCCTACTTAATTATGTCGAAAAAATCTGAAACAATTTATGCATACAAAGGATGAAAAGTTGCAATTACAGTTCAAATTGAAGCTCATTTGGAGTTACAGAATAGGAATGAAAAATCATACCGTGCGCAGACTCGTGCTGGAATAAAATCTCCGAATACAATAAGCAACTTTTTCAGGCCAAAATGGGTAAAACTTGGCACTTTATTAAAAATTCTAGAAACTAAACCAAAAACTAAATCTCTTGTTACAGTAAGAGGACACAAAGAAAATCAAAAAATAAAAACAACCGGGTTGCCTCCCGTAAAGCGCTTTCTTTATAGCCATATAGCTAGGCTTACTTACTTGTTATCAAAATGGTTGGAGTGAGGTGGCTTGGCATCCCCAAGCTTGAATTCTTGTACTTATTTGATATATGTTGGGTGAGTTTAGGGATAACATCCCCAAGCTTGAGTGGTTGTCCCTCTTGATATTTGTTCATCACCCTCAACTCTTCCATTTGAAAAATTCTCTTTACACAAAACTCAACATAAAACTTTATTAGAGGGGTTACTGTCTCCATAAATTAAATCCTCATAGGTACAGCAAAGACATATCATGAGTTGATTCAAAACATTATCTACTGTTACTATGGTTGTGCATTGCTCTTTGATCAATAGAACTACACAAAACACAAGTAATGAGAGTAATGCAAAATAAAGACAGAATCTGTCAAAAACTGGACAGCCCGTAAAGAGTGAATTTTCAGAGGCACTTACGTTGCTCAAATCAGAAAATTTTGAACTAATGAAATGTGTATTAATAACTGAAGATTGCTGTCGTAAAATTTCTGGTCAAAATTCCTTTTCTGTGATTTTTAACATTTTTCGCAGTGAAGCTTAGGAATTTATTTTCTGGACAGCCATGATAGTTTTAATGATGCTCACCTAGGAACAAGAATTGAAATGCAAAAGAGAGCATCAAGAGAAAAATATGAAACACTTTTAAGCCTAACCCACTTCCTATGCATTGGGATCTTGTAAGAAAATAAATCATTGAAACACAAAGCAAGTAGCATAGGAAGATACAACAAGAGCAATTTCAAGACTTTCAACTTAAAGAGAGGAAACGTAATAATGTTGAAATGTTTAGAACCATGTTTTCCTCTCTCATAATAACTTTCAGTAGCATCACGAATAAATTCAACAATATAACTATCACATAAAGCATGTCTCTCATGAGCTTCAAGCATAAAAGTATTAGTACTCTCCACATAAGTAAAATCCTTCTTAGTAATAGTGGAAGTAAAACATTCATAATCATCATATATAGGAGGCATATCATAATCATAATAAACTTTATCCTCAATAGTAGGTGGACTGAAAATATCATATTCATCATTGTAATAATCGTAAATGGGAGACATAGTATCCTCCCCAAGCTTAAATGATTGCAAGATATAACAAAAATAAATTTAAAGTTTAGTGCACACAAGAATAGAAACTTAAGCGCTACGCTCCCCGGCAACGGCGCCAGAAAAGTACTTGATAACCCCCAAGAGAAGGGGATCACTGTAGCACCTCTCAATGTGGAAATAGGGTATCGATCCGCAGGAGCAAGAAGGAAAAGTTATCTATTCCCTACAACTAAAGTGTCACAAGTTTTAGTTGATTATGCACTAAACAAGTTTAAAGAACAAGATGGTTGATTTCATGGATGGAAGTTTAATGTAACAAAACAAGAATGTAAAAGTGTCCCAATCCTCTTCAATGCAAGAGAACAAGACAAAGGTTTTCTCTTATAGGAACAATGGACATGGGTTCGTGGGTTCACTCAATCCTCTCTCCCATATGGTGATTATCATGTTATAGATAAAAAGTACACACAATTGTCATGCTTTAATGGTAAACTTGTATGACGGCTACATGTCCTAAAACACATAATTGAAAGAAAATAATCATTTGTGTTGCTAGGGTCACCCTCGTAAGGCTAGCGTGGTTTGTTGTCACTCCCACATCATACTTCTTCCTTTTTACCCCCAGATAAAGGATGTTGGGCTGTATTGTGTCACTCAATACATATGCCGTTGTCACATCGGCCACCCCGTACCTACATACATCATACTTCTTAATGGACAATAGTCTAAACACTAGTGTAATGATTCATATTTCGTGTGCATGACCACATCTCTCTCATCTATCTACACTTGGTGGTGCCAATCACCTCATGACAAGGATAAACAAGGCATTATGCACATCACATGCATCATAGAATATCTCCAAAGTATGACAAGTCATAAAAGCTCCAACACAACGGTAAATGCATAACAAATATTATCTCATACCACAATATCCACCATAGGAATTATATAGATAGATCCATACTTATGCAAGGCACATCATATGGACTTCAACAATGATCATACATACAGAGATTAGATCAAGTGAACACCACAAACCCAAAGTCCAGGGGGTGGACTACTCCCCCTTCATCATGGAGACGGTGGAGAAGTCGTTGGAGAAGATGGAGACCACGCCGGCAGCGCCCCGCCGGAGTTTTCCCCCTCCAATCTGCAACTCCAGGTCTCTGTTTCGTGGTTTCTGTGTTTCAGCGGCGCTCCCTTCCGAAGGGCGTCGGGGACTATTTTTATAGTCGTTTTTAGGTCAAGACGGAGGCTCGGGAAAAAGATCGACGGCAACGGAGCCTCCAGGCCCAAGATGGTGGGTCCCACGCGGCCAAGGAATCTGGCCACGTGGGCCACCCTATCTTGGCCCTCGGGCCTCCGTTTGTTCGCTTCCTTCGCTCCCACGCTTCGTTCCTTCCAAAAACTAATGCTCGTAAATTTCCAGTTCATTTAGACGTCGTTTGGGTCCCTGAAACATCAAAATATAGAAAATAGGGTTTTCTGCCTGTGCAGGGTTAATTCCAGAAAAATAGGGAAACTATGAAATATTCCCAAAATCAATATAAAACAATGATATAACCCTTATATGATGCAAATATGATTGAAATATAAGTAATACAATGCAAAGTTCATGTATGCATTTTACATGCATCACATATACATCCGCTTATCTATTAATTTTGCAAAAAGAGCTGGCAACGGGGTGCCCAGTCCCAATTAATTACAACTTTAACTGCTTAATCTCTTCACATTTTGTCAACTGAATACTCAGTGAAACATCTGCATGTGTAAACCAAAGAGAAAAAGAGGGATGATCTGCCTTGCTGGTAGAAATAACGTCCTTCATGGGAGCCGCTCTTAAAAGTCTGTTTGGCCGGGGTCATATTGTACTTTCCACTACTGATTCGTTGACCAATTAACATACACCTCCCAAAACTTAATTTTTACTCTTTATATGATTTCAAAAACCTAAAAAAGCTCTAGCACATGATTTAATCCCTGCTTCCCTCTGCGAAGGGCCTTTCTTTTACTTTTATGTCGAGTCAGTTTTCCTACTTCTTTCTATTTTCCACAAGCAAACACTAGTGTCAACTTTGTTACAACATTTGTTATATGCTACATATTGGACTAATTATATTGCTTTGTGTTGACAGTATCCATGAGATAAATATGTTGAAAGTTGAAGCAAACGCTGAAACTTAAATCTTCCCTTGTGTTGGTTAAATACCTTTTACTAGAAACTATTGCTTTATGAGTTAACACTTATGTAAACCTGTGGATGCATTGTCTCCAAAGTACTATTCATAAAAAGTTTAGCTTGTATGATTCAGTGTTTACTCATTATTTATTGGGACTATTACTCATGTGCCCCTGGATCCTTAGTTGTGCTCACTTTTCCCACCGATGTTAACTTTTGCTCACTTTTCCCCACTGCGTTAGTTGAAACTCTCATGAATGCCAAAGACGGACGTATCCGTCGAGTCCGTTAACTTTGACTAGTGGGGCCGCGTGGGACTCATTCTGACTGACGCTCGTTTGACCTGACAGGTGGGGCTGCGTTTCTGTGGCTTTGCTTGTTGGACCGTGGTGGGCTTTTTACGTTGTAGAACGGGCCCATTTCTTGATAATTAAATTAGCGAGGCCAGCCTTTATGCATGCGCCCGACTCAGCCTACTAGGGTGGCATCGATTCAGCCTGCTATGCATGGGAAGACCAGCGTTGACGCCACGGGTCGGCACGCATGCCAGCGTTGTAGAACGTGCTCGCATGCCAGCGTTGACGCCACGGATCGGCACGCACGCCACGGATCGGCACGCCAACGTTGTAGAACGGCTCGCATGCATGCGCGCCGCCACGCACGCAACCAGACGCACAGCTGCGTCCCTGCCCTGCCGCTCGATTCAGTCGCGACGCACGCAACTATGGACGTGTAACCTAGGCAGGGCGACATGGCAGGCTCGATTGAAGCATCGGTTCAGTAGATCATCGGTTCACGCGATGGTGGAGGCATCTATTCATGCATTTGATTCAATGTGAAAACGGTCGAAAGAAGGCCTAGCCTAGGCCACGGATCGGCACCACGCCTCCTAGATCCAATTTGAAAACCAGCCGTTCCGTCTACACGGTTTACCACCCCATCTCTTCCTCTTCGTCTCCCCGGCTCCTATTTAAACCAACCCATCTCTTCGTGTACACTTCCATCTGTGCCTCGCCCCTTCTCTCCACCGAAATCCAAAGCAAACTCCTCGACGCGAAGATGCAGTACAACGCCCCCACGTTCCACATGCCGCCAACCGTACCGGAGGAACGCTACCCTGCCGGCGTCGTCGTCGAGAACGCGCTCCGCGTGTGGGCGTTCTCACGCTGGAGGGGTGCTCGGGACCTTGCGTATGGGTTCCTCCGTGCGGGCTTTGCCCACCTCCCGGCGGGCTCGCCGGTCATGTTCCGCCTCGACGAACATCGTCCCCACGCCAACGCTCCGGTGATAGGGCTCGTCGCCCACTTCACCAACAGGTTCGATGCGTACTACCTGCTCGGCCAGGTGTTTTGGTGTGGGTGCGAGTTCATCGCATTCACCACCTACAACATCTTCACCGACATGGAAAGCATCTTCCCCACCCCCAACCGCATGCACAGCCTCCCGTACTACCTCGGCGAGAACGGCCAGGTCGAGGAGCAGTGAAGATGGTGGTGAAGATGGCGGTGAAGCCAAGCCAAGCAGTGAAGACGGTGCCCTAGCTAGGCCTAGCTATTGTGTTAGGGCATCTTTTATCTATGTTGCGTTTGTGTGCGTTGTATGTGTGTGTGTTGCCCTTCTATGTAGGGTTATCTATCTAGGGATCCCATGTATCCCATCTATCTATCTAGTGTTATATGTAAGAAATTGTATGTCGCTTGATTTATCTAAGTTATGAGTGTTATAATGGTGTGTTATATTTGTTTTATTTTAGTCATGTATTTGATTGGTGTCAAAAATGAGATTAAGGTGTCAAAAGTAGTTAGGGAACTGTTGGTGATTGTTGAGATAAGCAAACATAATCAAAACCAAAAACATGAAAAAGAAAAGAGAAAAAGCACATACGGTTAAGGGAAATCAAATAAATTCAAATTTTGTTTCAAATTCAAATGTTGCTTCAAAGTCAACTTCTGTTTCAAATTTTGAATTCTGCCTCAAATATGATACATTATTACAACTTATTTGGTGAGCAACCGAACCAAAATATTTGTTTGCCCGTGCCGGCAACTAGTTATTTTGTGCATTTTCTAAACCCTTGTATTTTACTATCATAAAATATAAGAGCTTGGGCAATCAAATTGAATCGTAGAAAGAAAATAAATTAAAAGGAAAAAAGAAACAAAGGTTTACAAAAAAAAAAGACATAGACATCGCGTGTTTGTGGGCCTATCAGACAAAGTCATGGCACGGCCCAACCAAAGCTTGATTCTGTTTGGGCCCAACACGACTTTTTTTCCAGCACTGTCTGTAACTGATGAACTCAACTAAGCTGACTATCCATTGCATTAAGCTTCCATGACATGTTACCATCAACCACATTAAAATGTTTTCAACTACTAGTACAACAACCATACTGAAATACAACCACTACTTGTTCAGATAAGCAATAACTGTTACAACACATGATGAAGCCAATGATTCTACTCATCACATATATCTTTGATCTTCTGCAACTTAGCCCCCAAGTTGGATTTCTGTTTTAGAAGATCGGCAACCATACACTCCAACTTCCTCTTCTCTTGCTTAATCAAATCCCCGTCCTTCTCTGCCTTCTGCCTCAAAAACTTGTGCATGTTGGAAGTTGATGCATCCAGTTTGTTCTTCTCCTCTAGTTCAGCTCTTACATCAACAAGTGCTTGTTCTGCTTTGGCCTTCAGGGCTAGTGCAACCTGCTTTTCCTCAAGCTCCTTCTTGAGCTCATCCTGGGAATTCTTCAAGTCAAGGTGAAGCTTTGTAATCTCATCTTGGTACTTCCACCTTATTTCAAGAACGTCTAAGGCGTCACGAACTCTAGCATCTTTGATTTCCCCATGCATTTCCCACAGTTTTGTCAGGGATTTGGACAACGTAGGTGGCCACACGTCATCAACCCAGTGCACAAAGTCACAAGTTTCTCCAGACTACATACATGTATCAAACAAGTTTCTGTTACTAATTTACACAAAAGAAAACATCTCAAGTTGTACTCCAAAAAAAAGTTCAGTTTTTTCATGTACCATCCCTGCGCAGGCCAAGAACCTCCTGCCAGTCCAACATCCTTCGAAAACACATTTCTGGACCGTGGAATTGCAATGACAACGGATCTTGGTCTCGTCTTCATCGTCTAATCCGCAATAATCGGAATCGTACATGGTATTTGGGCCCTAAGAAATTTTCAGCGCAAGACCTCGGATTCGTGCTCAGATAAGAAATCCCCAAATCCTAACCCTAAACCTAAATTCTAGAATCCCAAATACACGAGATTGGAACACTTACGTTGGTGCCAAGTGACGAGGTGTGGACTCGGCAAATCCCTGGGTTGTGCACCCCGGGTTGATTGAAGGGGAGAGAGATGAGCGCTGGTGATCACGACGGCTGACAAGCAAGGCGTTTACCCAGGTTCAGGCTCCCGGAGGATAACACCCTACTTCCTGCTTGTCTGGTATTGAATGGCGAGTTGTGGCTACAATGGCGAGATGGCAATCTCGCTAGGGTTTGTGGTGGCGGCTATGAGTGTACCCTAGACGAAGGACCCTCCTAGCCTTTATATGGTAGGCTAGGTCTCAGGTGAACGGTGCCGATGGCGCTTACAAGCATGGCTGGGGTCACATGACCTAGCGTCGACTATCTTGGGCCGCACGTCGTCCTCCTTGGGCCTTCCATGGGCCCTCGTCATAAGGCTGATGGGCTTGGCGTGACCCAGGTATCCCCACCGTGGGGTAGTCGAAGAGTGACCCCACGACAGGAGCCCCCGAGTGCTTAGTCGAATCGTAGAGTCGGGTAAAGGACTCTTTCCTCCTGGGCACGCCGTCGGGTTCCTGAATGGAACGAGTAAAATTGGTCGACTCCGGCCGTTCAGGGCTTATGGAGGATTCCTTAGTCGAACTGTCAACTCCAGGGTAAAATACTGTGAGTACAGACTTAGTCGGTGATTTTTCGACTACTTTTGTTCTGAGTCACTCGGGAGCGCGAACAGCGCTCCCGATGGGAGTAGCCCCCGAGATTAAGCTGAATTGCTTGCAATTGAGGTTAAACTCAATTTTTCTTCAGTCGAAAAGCCCGCTCCCGATGGGAGTAAAGAAGGGACTCGACTTGTTGGAGTCGCGACTGGCTTTGCGTGACTTACTGTGTATTCGGCCGGTTTGGCTTACTGCACAAGTTTCTTCAGCTCTTGGAGCTTACTGAATCTTCTTGCACTTGAATGAACTGTTCGAGTTTATTCGGCTCTTAGAGCTTACTGAATATTTTTGCACTCGAATGAATTGCTCGAGTTCTCGATCAGCCCATTGGCTTACTTGCTACGCCTGCGCAGTTGACGTCAGCGCTGACGTTTTTTGGCTCACTCTGTGTCCGATGGGACGTGACAGTGCGGTCCCACTGTCAGTATTGACTGGAGACAGCGGTTGCCGCTTTATACTGACCGTTGGGCGCGATAAATTTCGCGGCGTGATGATGGCGCCTTGATTCCCGCGCGTAGTGGGCGGCGTGGCCGGCGATGGTTGCTATCTCCGCGCGACACATGGACGGCCAGATGATGTTGTGGAGTGCGGTTTCGCTGAGGACGGCCTGGATTAACTGGCCACGCGGTATATATTTTTCACCGCGGCGGCGAACAGTTCATTCCATCCCCATTCTGCCATCGTCTCCGCTGCTTTCTCTCCGCCATTGTTGCTCCTCTGCCAGCTTCTTTTCTCCACCCTCCATGAGCAAGTCCGCGATGAAGAGGGGGAAGCCTGCTGCTGGCGCCGTCGCCGCCGCCGGGGCGAGCGTGATGAAGAAGCCCGACGGCGACTGGGTCAAATCGTTGGTGAAAAAGGCCGACCTCGAGGCCCTCCGCGCGCAGGGGCTGCTGCCGCCGGCAGACCAGGCGACGGTGCGCGCTCCTGGGAAAGAGGTATTCCCCGCTCCTCGCGAGGGGGAACGCGTGTGCTTCGTGGATTTCTGTTGATCAGAGACTTGCGGGGGTGCTCCTCCGGAAGGGTCCTCCAGCGAGAATGTCGACTTGGCGAAGGCTGTTGGCTTCATGGACCGCGTCTGCGCGTATGCTTCGGCGGCGCTGCAGAAGTCGACAGGCGCCTTGGCGACTGTGCACCAGAGCATCTTCCCCAGCAAGCCACCGCCAGTTGCTGTTGACGCGCTTGCGGCTCCGTTCGAAGGCAATGCGACCACCTTGGCGGACTACACGCGTGCGCAGACGGTACGCGGCTCCGAGCTCACTTTCCAGCTACTTCTTGGTCACCAAGTCGTAGGTGATTTTGAGAAGGTTGTCAGCGACTTCCCTCGGAAGCCTGATGGCAGGACCGCGTCCCATAGCGGTGTGAAGGCGCAAGCGAGTCAGCTGGCTGCGAAGTTGGTCGCCACCGTCGAGAAGAGGATTGCCAAAGCTGCAGAGTTGGCTGCTAGGAAGAGCCGTTCCTAGTCGGAGTCTGTGATGTAGACTCCGTTCTTTTAGAATTCTTCTGCTTTTGGTTCTTGTCTGTAATGAACTATATAGTTTGCGGGTCTTCTGGCCGTGAACATGCTGATGTTGAAATGTGAAGTTGTGTCTTCGAGTATTCTTTCATATCTATGCTTGAATGTGTTCTTTTTCTTGCTTGACGCTGTCGAACTTGGCAGTCTGAGATGGGCGAAGCTCCTGGTGTTGCTGGAACGACTGGTGCGGGCGACGAGGACACCTCTTCGGCTGCACCCGCTCGTCGTCGTCGAGCTCCTCCAGCTCCTGCGCGAAGCGTGAACGATCAACGAGTGATCACCTTCATGAGGAACAAGGTTGTTGAGCTTGAGTCGAAGTTGAAGAGCGCGGAGTTGGTGTTGGAGCGCTTGAGGTCGCGGCCCGTTGCGCCGTTCTCCCAGCGAGAGGAGTTTCTGCTAGGCGAGATAGACTTGATCAGTCGGCAGCTGCAAGGTTGGTTTTCTAGCACCGTGCTTCGACTTCTTTATCCTTTTACTGTTCTTAGCTTCGGGTCTTGATGCAGATGTGAATTCTGACTGGAAGGCCGAGCAAAGTCGAGTAGACGAGCGGGTGGAGAAAGAAGCCACCGGTGACTCACCCGAAGCGCGTCATTTTTGGTCAAATAAATCCAGAGGCAGCGTACTGGCTCGAATGTTGGATCGCACCTGGCGGGCTGCTGTGCTCTTGGAAGGTTGTAGAAAAACCCTCTGGCAGATCAACAGGGTGTACTTTCCGCACAACGAGCAGCCTAATGGACTGGCTGCGCTGCTGGAGAGGTTCCGTGAAGGCAGTGCGTTGAAGGAAGTCGTGCACACTCAACTTGTTGCCGGGGCGAACGTGGCGCTGGCGTACGTTCGAATGCACCGGCCTAATCTTCCGCTGTACAAGGTGCTTGACGGCTTGCCTGGAGAGGGTGACTACGCCGATACTCTTGCGGCTGCGCGTCAGATGATTCAGCAAGTCCAGAGCTTTAGTGAGCACCTTGTAGGGCCACTCGATGCGCCAAAGGGCGAGCCTGTAGAATAAGAGTAGTAGATTGCTGTTGTACAGCGTTAGCTTGTAAAAGCAATTTTTCCAAGTGGAAATATGAGTGTATGTATGCCAAGGTGGGGGTAGCCCCCGAGTGAGTAAATTGTATCATGTAGACTTCTGTGAACCTGAATGGCGCAGCCGCCGAGCGGATCGAGTGGGGCCTAGGATTTTGAATTAGACCTGTGCGGCTAGGCCCCCGAGTGCTTCGAGTGCGGCCGATGTGTGTCGAGTCAGGCTTGTGCGGTGCAGCCCCCGAGTGCGTCGGGTGCGGCCTAGGATTTTGACTTGGACCTGTGCGGCGTAGCCCCCGAGTGCTTCGGGTGGCGGCCAAGGATTTTTCGAGTTGGACCTGTATGGCGCAGCCCCCGAGTGCTTCGGGTGCGGCCTAGGTTTGACTTAGACCTGTGCGGCGCAGCCCCCGAGTGCTTCGGGTGACGACCAAGGATTTTTCGAGTTAGACCTGTATGGCGCAGCCCCGAGTGCTTCGGGTGTGGCCTAGGTTTGACTTAGACCTGTGCGGCGCAGCCCCGAGTGCTTCGGGTGGCGGCCAAGGATTTTTCGAGTTGGACCTGTATGGCGCAGCCCCCGAGTGCTTCGGGTGCGGCCTAGGTTTGACTTAGACCTGTGCGGCGCAGCCCCGAGAGCTTCGGGTGGCGGCCTATGATTTCGACTTGGACCTGTATGGCGTAGCCCCCGAGTGCGTCGGGTAACGGCCTAGGTTTATGTTGCTTTTTGACTGAAAAAGTAAAGGGGAGAGCTTGTTCCACAAATCACTTCATTGATTTTTGCGAGCAGGCCGCCTCATTAAAACCCTTGCAGTCCCCTCAGGTACCCTGGTAAGGGAAAGAGTGCGTCTGGAACCTGCCGCCTCTTGACATAGTACACTTTGTTACAAGAGGGAGTCGATTAGGCGTAGAAGCGGCACAGTTGCGCAACGTTCCACGGGTTGCTGCAGACTGTCCCCGTCTTCGAGTCCTTCAGGCGGTAAGCTCCGCCGCCAATTGCCTCTGTCACGATGTATGGACCCTCCCACGGGGAGGCTAGTTTGTGCACCTTCTTCTGTTTGAGGCGGAGGACAAGGTCGCCGGGGACGAACGCTCTGGGCCGCAGTCGCCGTCCGTGGTAGTTGCGTAAGTCTTGCTGATACACGGCTGTGCGGGTAAGGGCGATGTCGCGTGCTTCGTCCAGGATATCCATGTCATCCTCGAGTGCTTCTTCTACGTCGGACTCGTCATACGCCACCACTCGGGGCGCGTCGAACTTGATGTCGTAGGGCATGACTGCTTCTGCGCCGTAGACCATGAAGAATGGCGTGTACTGAGTGGATCTGTTTGGCGTAGTGCGCAGACTCCACAGCACAGATGGCAGCTCTTCAACCCAGGCGCCTGCAGCGCGCCTCAATGGTACTCGCAGGCGCTTCTTGATTCCTTGCAGACTAAGCCGTTGGCCTTTTCGACCTGTCCGTTGGACTGCGGGTGCGAGACAGATGCGTAGTTGAGCTTGATGCCTTGCTCGGAGCAGAAGTCCTTGAACTCTTCGTCTGTGAAGTTTGTGCCGTTGTCGGTGATGATGCTGTGTGGCAGTCCGAACCTGAAGATGATCGACCTGATGAAGTTAACCGCCGAGGAGGCAGTCGAACTTGTAATAGGCACAGCTTCGATCCACTTCGTGAATTTGTCGACTGCCACCAAGAGATGCGTGTGTCCTCCGGCGAGGACTTCTTGAGTGGACCCACCATGTCGAGCCCCCATTGAGCGAAGGGCCAGGCAAGTGGAATGGTTTTTAGTGCTGATGCTGGTGCATGCGGCTTGTTGGCGAACTCCTGGCAGACGAGACATTTCCTCACGAGTTCTTCTGCGTCTTGCATTGCGGTGGGCCAGTAGAATCCGGCTCGTAAAGCTTTGGCCACTAAGGCTCGACTGCTGGCGTGGTGCCCGCAGATGCCAGCGTGGATCTCGAGTAAGATGGCTTGACCGTCGACTGGGTCGATGCACCTTTGGAGGACTCCTGAGATGCTTCGCTTGTAGAGCTCCCCTTTGATAACGGTGAAGCCCTTGGAGCGGCGGATGACGCGCTTGGCTTCGACTGGGTTTGTTGGCACCCTCTGCTGCAGTATGTAAGCCAGGTACGGGCTCGTCCATGTGGGCTCGATCAGCATTACCTCCATAGGCTCCTTCTCCGTGCTGGGCGGGTCGGCGGTGCTCGTTGTTGATGTAGAGGATCCTGGCGCGGGCCGGAGCTTGACGGAGCGTTGCGTGATGCACTCGAGGAAGACTCCGGGTGGCACCGGCACTTTGTTTGAGCCCAGGTTGGCGAGGGTGTCGGCTTCCTCGTTGCTCTCGCGGCCAACGTGCCACAGCTCGCATCCGTCGAAGGTACCTTCCAGCTGGTTGTACAGGTCCCTGTAGGCGATCATATTGTGGCTGACACGTAGAGGTATAGCGGCTCGTTCTCCAGTGGCGCCACCAGTACTGGGGAAGTCGTGAGTGTTTTCTTGAGTTGGTCGAACGCGACTTGCGCTTCTTCTGTCCACTCGAACTTGTCTGTCTTTTTCATCAGTTGGTAGAAAGGCAGGGCCTTTTCTCCCAACTTACTTATGAACCGGCTGAGAGCTGCGACTCGGCCGGCTAGGCGTTGCACCTCATGAAGCTTGGTCGGTGCTGGCATTGCGAGTATGTTTTGCACCTTCTCGGGGTTGGCTTCGATTCCTCTTGCAGAGACGAGGTACCCGAGCAGTTCTCCGGCTGGCACGCCGAAGACACACTTGTCCGGGTTCAGCTTGATCTGATACTCGTTGAGGGCGGCGAAGACCTTGCGGAGGTCGGCGATGAGAGTGTCCTCCGTTCGAGTGGTGACGACTATGTCGTCGACGTAGACTTGGACGATCTCTCCGATTAGCCCCTTTAGGCAGGCTTGCATTGTGCGCTGGTACGTGGCTCCAGCGTTCTTCAACCCGAAGGGCATCGTCTGGTAGCAGAAGACGCCGTGGGGTGTGATGAATGCAGTCTTCTCTTCATCGTCGACGTTCATCCTGATCTGCTGGTACCCTGAGTAGGCGTCCAGGAAGGATAGGCGTGCGCAGCCTGCAGTCGAGTCGATGATCTGATCTATCCGCGGGAGCGGGAAATGGTCCTTGGGGCAGCATTTGTTGAGGGCGGTGAAGTCGACGCACATGCGGAGTTTCTTCGTCTTCTTCTTCTCCACCAGGACTGGGTTCGCTACCCAGTCCGAGTCCTTGATCTCTCGGATGAATTTAGCGTGGAGCAGTCGATCGATCTCCTTGCTTATTTCGTCTCGCTTGGGTCCTGAGAAGCGTCGCATGGTCTGCTTGACGGGTTTGGCGTCCTTGTGGACGCGTAAAGAGTGCTCGGCGAGGTTCCTGGGTATGCCTGGCATGTCAGAAGGTTGCCAGGCGAAGATCTCCCAGTTCTCACGTAGAAACTCGACGAGCGCGCTTTCCTATGCGATAGGCAGCTCGACGACACTTTGACTGTCTTGTTTGCGTCCGTCGGGTGGACCTGATGAGTTGTCGTGTCGTCAGTCGTGTTGAAGGCAGCGTCCTTGGCTTGCTTCTTGCGTGGCGGGAAGATGGTTTTGTCGTTGTCGACTGCCATCGCCTCGAAGTGCTCTTCCATTCCGAAGAACTCGGAGATCTTGCTGAACTCGCGGTCGCAGCTGTTGGAGCGGTCGAAGTCGCCGTGCACCGTGATGACGCCCTTGGGTCCAGGCATCTTGAGCATGAGGTAGGCGTAGTGAGGTACCGCCATGAATCTGGCAAAGGTTGGGCGCCCGAGTATCGCGTGGTACTGCGACTTCCAGTCGACTACCTCGAAGTCGATCGACTCCCTCTTGAAGTTTTCGGGTGTGCCGAAGATGACGTCGAGTGTGATCGTTCCCATGGGCGTGACTGCTTGCCCTGGTACTATGCCATGGAAGGTGGTCTCTGATGCCGCCAAGTGTCGTTGGCCTGTTTATCCTTCTGAGGGTGTCGGCAAAGATGATGTTAATGCCGCTGCCTCCGTCCATGAACACCTTTTTCAGGGTGTAATCTCCGATCAGAGCTTCGACTACCAGAGCGGCGTGCCCGGGTCGTGGTACTGCAGGCGGGTGATCTGCTCTGGAGAACGTGATTGGTGTCTCTGACCCTCTCAGGTAGTCGGGTACTGCAGGTGGACAGGTGATGGCCTGGAAAACTTGGCGAGTGATGATCTTCTGGGTCCTGTTTGAGGGGCGCCCCTTCTGTATCATGTTGAGTTGTCCGCGTGCCGCTGGATATGCGTCCTGGACCGGTGGGGCATCTTGCTGCGGCTGCTGCTGCTGCTGGAAAGGCTCCCGCCGCCTGTGCTGGATTAGCGACTGCGGGTGCGGGTGCTGCCTGGATGGCCAGCTGCGCGGCTGGCTGCGCTGTGCTGGAGTGACTATCTTCTGCATGGCTTCGTATATTTGCGTGCCTTTCGACAGTCCTTCAACAGGTGGTTGGATCCCCACTTGCCCGTTTCCGGGTTCCTGAACATGTGGTGCCTGCAGGGTTGTTCCAGCTCTTCCGCTGGGCTTAGTGTGCGTTTCTGCCACTCGCGTTTATGGCCTCCGTCGCTGCGGTAGCTGCTGCCGCCGCTTCGGTTGTACTGCCCCTGGCTGTATTGGCGACTCTGGTCACCGCCGCTTCGACTGTACTGTGCATGGCTGTATTGGCGACTGCTGTCGCGCGCTTCATCCTCACGGGGGGTTTGGAATCCCGCCGCTACTACTCGATTGAGTCGTTGCCGTTGTAACGCGGCTTCTTCTTGTGGCGTCCTTCTCGCCAGTTGCTTGGTCCGGCTTCGTCCTTCGGGGAGTAGTGTGAACTTGCGGACCGAGTCCTCTCCGTCTGCCCACTGGTTTGCTATCTTCATGACCTCGATCATGTTTTTCGGCCGGAGCCTACCAAACTCCTCGCGGAGGTCGCGGCGGGAGACGCCGTGCATGAAGGCATCCATCACTCGGTCCTCCGAGGCGGTCTCCATGGTGTTGCGGAGCAGGTCCAACGCTGGATGTATGACCGGAGCGGCTCGTCTCGTCCTTGCTTGCATGCTTGTAGCTCGACGAACGTCGTCGGTCTCGAGTACGTCCCCAGGAAGGATTTAACGAAGGCCTCCGCGAACTCGTCCCACGTCCTGAAGGCGTTCTTGGGTTGAGTGTTGAGCCACCCGCGTGCAGAGCCCGTGAGCATCAGCTGGATGTACTGCATGGCCGTAGTCGAAGTACCGCCCTGGCAGCTGCAGGCTATGAGGTAGTCTTCTAGCCAGAGTCTCGGGTCCTGCTTCCCGTCGTACTTGACTGCTTCTGCCGTGAGCTTGAAGCCCTTGGGCATTCTTGTGTCGCGTATGTTGAAGCTGAAGCATGCGGCGCCGCACGGCTCGTAGTCGCCGTCGTTGCGGTCGTCAGGATTGGGCGTGCTGACCGCCGCTGTGCGGCTGCGGTCTACCGTCCTTTGTGTGATGACGTTGCGGAGGTCTTCACCTGGCTGCGGTTGTCGCAGTTGTCTTGTCGCCGGGGCTGCGAGTGCTGCGGGCTCGTGGTCGCGGCGATCTCGATCTTCTCGCGCTTTTTCTGTCGGCGCCTTGTTTATCAGTGCGTCTTCGAGTGCCTTGATAGACATGATCTGCTGCTTGTGGAGGAGAGCGCGCGAGTCGCCCTCGGCGGCTGTGTCAGCCGCAGGTATGTTTCGACTGCCATGAGTGCGGCTCCGGGTGTCTTGGGGACGGGTATCCCGTCTGCGTCTTCTATGTATGATGACTCGAGGTTGCGGGTGACTCTAGCGCGGTCGGCCTCCGTCATCAGGGGCACGCGGGCTCTGTGGCGCCTTGCTCCTTGTGAGACCTCTGTTGAGGCAGTGAACGAGTAAGCGGCCCTCCTGGCGCTCGACGCGTCAGCCTCCTCCTTGCGTCGGAGGAGCTCGGCCTTCTCTGCGCGGAGTCGTTCGCCTTCCTTCCGTAGCAGGTACTGGACCGCCATAAGGTCCTCCCGGGGTGCATCCGGTGGGGGGTACGTGCCGTCCTCGACGTGCTTCAGGGCTTTGATTGCCATGTCGCGGGTGATGGTGAGTCGCGTCACCTGGTCCGGCATGACCACCTCCAGTGGGTATGCGGGTTCGTCGTCGTTGCCCTGCGGCCTCTGGCCGATCATGAAGACTTGCGCGGGGTAGATCTGGGCAGTGGGACGGGTGCTGCCACTGCTGCTTCCTTCGTCCGAGCCGTGCTCGGAGCTGAAAATGGGTGCGACGTGGTGGACACCACAGTCGCCGCCGAGGCTCCTTCCCTGGAGTTTCGCGATCTTCGCCGCGGACGTGAGGAGTGATGTCGCTGTCGTCGACGTGGGCGCGATTGGCTTGTTGACGATCTTGTAAGTCGATGGAGACGCGAGTGGCGTGGATGAGAACGCGCGACCTTCGTTGCGCGCGAAGGTGTGGTCGACGTAGTCGAAGTTGATGCAGATCTTGGCCTTGCCAGCGACGCGATCGAGGTAGTCGAAGTAGACTCGATCCGCGCGGTGGTCGATGTAGTCGTAGCCGATGCGATCTCCGTGACAGCCGGAGACGCTGATGGCGGGGCCGTGTTGGGCGCGATCTCTGCCGCAGCGGAGGCGGTCGGAGTAGTCGAGGCGGACGCGATCTTCTCAGCAGTCGAAGATGCTGTCGCCGCAGTCGCAGCAGATGCGATCTCCGCAGCAGGTGGGGGCGTGGTTGGGCAGTCGCGGCAGATGCGGGTGCCACCACCGCGCGCGGTGCGATCGCCGTGGATCTGAGTACTCCACAGCTGTCTACGAAGTAGTGCATGGTACCGAAGGTGAGGCACATACCTACGTGCAGATCGGCGTACACCGAGCGGTGGGCCGGCGGGTGGAAGGTGTACTCGAAGGAGCCGAAGCAGATTGGCTCCTTGGTGATGCAGACGTCGGTCTTCAAAGTTGATGGAGCCGGTGCGACCATGGTTCCAGCGCTCGTTCTTTCCCACAGACGGCGCCAATTGACGAGGTGTGGACTCGGCAAATCCCTGGGTTGTGTACCCCGGGTTGATTGAGGGGAGAGAGATGAGCGCTGGTGATCACGACGGCTGACAAGCAAGGCGTTTACCCAGGTTCAGGCTCCCGGAGGATAACACCCTACTTCCTGCTTGTCTGGTATTGAATGGCGAGTTGTGGCTACAATGGCGAGATGGCAATCTCGCTAGGGTTTGTGGTGGCGGCTATGAGCGTACCCTAGACGAAGGACCCTCCTAGCCTTTATATGGTAGGCTAGGTCTCAGGTGAACGGTGCCGATGGCGCTTACAAGCATGGCTGGGGTCACATGACCTAGCGTCGACTATCTTGGGCCGCACGTCGTCCTCCTTGGGCCTTCCTTGGGCCCTCGTCATAAGGCTGATGGGCTTGGCGTGACCCAGGTATCCCCACCGTGGGGTAGTCGAAGAGTGACCCCACGACACCAAGCGAGCTCAGATTGGTGGAATCTTCGTCGCCGTCGCTCCACGAAACCATGGCGTCGTTGGGCGGCGATCTACAGCTTTGCGGCGGCGGGAGTCGAGAATGAACCAGAGCAATGACAGAATGAACCAGAGCGAGCAATGGGGCCAGCAATGGGGCGGGGCCAGCAATGGGGGAGCAAATGGGGCCAGCAACGGCTACTTCGACCTGGATGCGTGAACGGCCAATCAGGATGCAGAACCAGCATCACGCGGATCGCCAAGGCGAGGAACCGTCCATACGATCCAACGGCGCGGAGACGCGCTCATGCCTGCCCGCGGGAATCCTTCTAGAAGGCCATATCTGACGGGTGGAGTTTGTCGCTAGAGTCTGATCGGACGGCTGACGTTCGCACTAGGGTTTGGCGAGATGCTGCGGGGTTTAGAGTCAGTCAACGGGGTTATTAGGGTTTGACCAGAACTTTAAATGGCCATAAACAATTAAAAAAATCAAAAATGAAAAAACTTGCGTAGTTCGTCGGTTTATAAGACATAGTTACCAAAAAAACCTGGGTTTAGGGTTAAGGGTCATTTTCATGAAAATCCATTTTCCGAAGTGAGGCATCGAAATCAAGTTGAAATGAGCATAAGTAATTCAAAAAAAATAAAAAAATAACAAAACCAGTGCACATTGCCGTCATATGTGACATGGTTATGAGAAAAAAATATAAACTTGGTGTAGGTACATTTTCATGAAAAAAGCTTCACACAAATGAGCTATCACGTATGAAGCTGTTCAGAGTTCGAAGGAGAGGGAGAGAGGGTTTAGGTTTTGATAAAATTCAAAAAAATCAAAAAAATTACCAAAGATTCATTTTGGAGTGATTAAGAAGGTTCTGAACTTACTTTTTCATTTTCATATTCCAAACGTTTTTTTTATGGTTTTTAGTTAAAAGCATTTATGTTTAAAAAAAATATAGTAATATGAAGATTAATTCAATAAATAGTGAAACTACTACTAGACACCATATGGATTGAATATGTGTTAATACAAAAATATTTGGCTCATTTGGACAAGGTCGAAAAAAAACTGCTTACAAATGGGGGTGTTTACCCTAGCTTTGGAGCTCGTTTGTAGCACTTTTCTCATGGGGATTGATCACCTTTGCTCATTCGGATTCAGATGTTGGTTCAGATACATACCACATAGCAATGGACTTCATATGTTTGAACAACTCCAACTTTGCATCAAATTAAATTTTATTTCAAATTCAAATGTTGCTTCAAATTCAAATTTTGCTTCAAATTCAACTTTTGTTTGCAATTTGAATTCTGCCACAAATATGATACCAAAGTACAAACATCATTATTACAACTTATAAGTTTTCACAGTACCTCTAATTGAAAACACAAACACAAGCATCATTATTACAACTCATCAAGTTCTAAGCGGTCAAAGTGCAAATTCAAATCTTGGACCTGCTCCTTGTGTTCGCAGATGGCTTCACCGTCCTGCTCCGGGTTTCCCTAGCTGGGATACTCTTTGGCTTCAAATTCAACTTGTTCCTTTTGATCTTCACTTGGGGTTGTGGCCGTGCAGGTGCTGACAGAGTACTTCCACTCGCCGAGCCCTTGACGACAACCTGACGGTCATCTGTGGGTTCAATGATCATTAAAGGAACAACTGGAACAATTACCCCTTCTTCCTCCTCTCTTATAGCTTCAAAACCATCATAAGCCATGGCTTCAAATTCTAAGGCATCGGATGATGGTTGAACTTCAGTTTCTTGGGTTTCTTCCTCTCTAGGCCTTTTCTGCCCTCTGCCTCCATTTATCCTAGAGCTGACAAATAAAATTATAAGCCATCGGTATAAAAGAGTACAAATGCATAAAAAAAAGGTAGGGAGACATACGAAGGTGCCGGTACTGCCTCATTTGCTGCATTCTCCAGCTCTGCTTCATTCTCCAGCTCTGCTGCATCTTCAATTGCCATTGCTGCTGCATTCTCCTCTGCATTTGCTGTTGTCCATCGTTGCTCTTCTCCAAATGCTGCATCGACTGGATTGGTACAGAGCCTAGCAATGTGCCCCAGAATTCCACATTTTTTGCACGCACGCTTTCTTGGTACACGACCCTCTTCACCTGCCCTGTACCTGTTTTTCTTTGGTCTTCCTGGTGGTCTAGTCAGTACAGGAGAGCAGAGTTTGAACCCTGGATCAACTATGTTCCATTGGTCTTTTCCCAAGAGTGCAGGCACATTGTCAGCATAAGCAGCCATAAATTTGGCAACAGAGAAATAGTCAGAGCAATATTGATCAACTTCACCATCTGCACCCCCAATGACAGTCATCAGATGTAGGGCATGTATGCATGGTTTCCCACGGATCTGCCATTGTCTACAACTGCATACCCTAGTTGCTAGGTTCACTGGATACCTCCATAACCTATTTTTACTGTCAGTATAGGCTACCTCACCCTCAAGTGTATCAGATCGAATGCATCTCATCTTCAGTCCTCTTGCCTTCAAATGCAATGCCTTAATCAGTGATGGGAGCATAAGATGACCAACATATTGTGTTTCTGCAATTCTTTTGCGAAGAGCCATCTTTATCATGATCATCTGCCTCATCTTGTCAAATGCTTGCCACAACAAAAGACCTTTCACTGACTTGAACTTTGCATTGAAGCATTCTGCAAGGTTGTTGGTCACATAGTCTACTTTGCAGACTTCGTTGAATTTGCTTCTTGACCACACCTTTCCATGATGTTCATCCATGTAATCCTTCACCAAAGGATTTTGAGCATACAACACTCTCAAATGGTGCTCATGCTTCCTTTCGCTGCATGTGTATGATGCTGGCCATAAGTTCTCATCATAAACTTTACCTTTGAACTTCTTTTTAAAATTCTGCGCTAGGTGTCGCATACATTCCCTATGCTCCACTCCAGGGAACACAATTTCTACTGCACTCTCTAAACCCTTGCAAGCATCTGTGTGTATAGCTAAACCTGGGGGTGTGCCTATAATGTTGCGCAACTGCTGCAGAAACCAGACCCAACTTTCCTCGGACTCTACCTCCAACACACCAAATGCAACTGGGAATAGCCAGTTGTGTCCATCAACTGCAGAAGCTGATACTAGTTGTCCTCTCCATCTTCCAGTCAAATGGGTAGCATCTACAGACAAATAAGGCCTGCAGCCATCAAGAAACCCCTGCCAGCAAGCCTTGAAACAAACAAAAGCCCTCCTGAAGCACTCCTTCTCAAATGACTTCCCTTTTATTTTGAAGGGAACCGTATGCTTGTCAATCTCTACAACACTCCCTGGACTAGCCATCTCCACTTCAGCTTTAAAGGTGTAAAGCAGCTGAAAACTCTCATTCCATTGACCATTAATCCTGTCAAGAGCCATTTCCCTAGCATTGAAAACTCTCATGTAAGGAATTTTGATCTTGTACTTCTCGAAAAGCTTCCCATGGAGTGCTGTTGGACCAAGATTAGGATCTTCCCTCAGCCAATCCAATACTGCATCTGCCACCCACCTAGTTTTTGCTAGCTTGGCTTTGGCCTTCCCCGCTCCCCCTCCAGGTGGACAAGTGTGCTTCCGTTTGTTTTTCTTTATCTGAAACAAAATAAAAAGGGTCAAAACAATTAAGAAACATTACTCACTGATCTGAAACTAAAATACTCAATGAACTTGGATTACCTGAATAATGCTGCTATTTTTTACCATACGGGATGCATGCAACCTCCACCTACACCTAGGATATGGACAAAACACTGTGAACCTTCCTGGCTCACTCCTTTTGATCTTGTAGGTATTTTCAGTTAGAATGCAATATGTAGTCACTGCATTCCGACAGTCCACCATGGATTCGAAAATGGTGCCTTCAGTAAGCTGAGGATTTTCCCTGTTCCACTCAATTGTTGGCATGTCCTCACCATCGTATTCATCTTCAATTAAGCTGTCAATGTTCTCCTCCTTCTCTTCATCGTCAGTGTCATCAAACCTAGCTCGGCTGATGGGCTCCTCTGGATATTCATCATCCACTGCTTGCTGACTGCGTCTATCTACCAGTTCAGGGTACAATATCTCGTCTTCATCATCATTTCGAGGCACCTCCTCGTCAGGTTGTGCATCTTCTTCTACACCGACTGCAGAAGGTTCAGGAGAAGCTGCAGCAGAATGAGCAGCAGAATCGGCAGAAGGCATGTTGTGGCTTTCAGAACCACTCGCTTTACTTGGTCTCGACCTACAAGGAGTGCCGGGGTGCTGGATATTAGCAGAGACAGATGATGTCCGAACACCCTTCCCTTTGTCGACCCGTTCTGCCCGTGGCTGAAGAACATCGATACGACTTTACCGAAACGGCTGCCAGCATTCAGAGTAAATAGCAACCTCAGATGCTCGTCGCATGTTAGTGGGACAAATGTTTGCTCGGTACTGTTGAAATAGCTCAGTTCAACAGCATCGGCATCGCTCCAGGGATATGACGCACGGAGTGCATCGCGGAAATCTTTCAAGGAATTGCTGGTTTCTACCACTTTGGGATAGAAAAACGTTGTAAGCAACTGGATTTAGTACCACGCAGAATACTAGTTTCCATTCTAACCGCCAGCCGGAAAGCCAGCGAAGGATCAATCCTACGTTGTTCAAATAAAGGTGCGGTTAGGCCGGCAACATTTCAGCAAAATTGGAACGATTTAAGCTACCAGAAGTCAAATACTGCCTAATTTACGAGTCAGCACATCAATCTAAGGAGAAACATTGCTTACCCAGGTGTAATCCATGAATTATCTGCCGCTGATTCGATCCAATCCTCTCCACTGTTGAGGGCATTCGTCGCGGCCGCACTCAACATCGCTTCCTAATCCCAGATGGGGAGGTGGGGGAGGTGGGGGGAGATGTGGCGGAGACGCGGCGTCGCCGACGAGCGGAATAGGGGGTATAGGGGTGGAGGGCACTACGGCGGCGGACGCGGCACGACGGCGGCGGAGAGCGGCGCGGTGCGGCACTGTCTCGATTCAGTTTCAGGTTCAGACATAGCTGCTGCCCTTACGTGTCTCCTTGCGGTCCCACCCGTCAGCACGCACCGCTCAAAGGTCGGCCCCACGCTTGTCAGCATGCAACGGACAAACACAAAGACACGGCCCCACTTGTCAGCAGTTAACGGTCAATGCATTGACCCGACGGCAAACGTCCGCTATGAACATTTGTGAGCGTGGCGCTAACCAGATGGAGAAAAGAGAGCACAAGTTTACAGAGTGGGGAAAAGTGAGCACAACTAAGGATCCAGGGGCACAGAATTAAATATCCCTTATTTATTTGGTAGCAAATTATAGACCATTGACTTGGATCACTTCATTCACTTACATGTGCCTTACAATACTATTTGATCAAGATTATGATGGTAGCATGTCACTTCAAAAATTATTTTATTTTATCGTTTACCTACTCGAGAACGAGTAGGAACTAAGCTTGGGGATGCTGATACGTCTCAAACGTATCTATAATTTTTGATGTTCCATGTTGATATTATACCAATTTTTACATGTTTTGCATCCACTTCATATCATTTTTATACATTTTTTGGGACTAACCTATTAACATGATGCCACAGTGCCAGTTCTTGTTTTCTGCTATTTTTGTATTCCAGAAAAGCTATTCTGGAAATATTCTCGGAATTGGACGAAAATCAACGGAGGTCCCTATTTCACCGACACGTACACGGACTCCAAAGGGGAGACGGAGGAGCGCCAGGAGGCGGCCACACAAGGGCTCGGCGCGGCCCCACCTCCTGCCGCGCCGAGGGTGCGTGTGGGCCCCTCGGGTGCCCTCAGCCGCCGCTCTTTCGCCTATTTATTCCCCCCGACGCGAAAACCCTAAATATCCGAGTCATATTCCACGAAAAGTTCCAGAGGCACCGCCGTCGTCAACCCTAGCTCGGGAGGGTTCTGAAACTCTTCCCATCACACTGCCGGAGAGAGGAATCATCACCGGAGGGCTCTACATCGTCATGCCTGCCTCCGGAGTGATGCGTGAGTAGTTCATCCTTGGACTACGGGTCCATAGCAGTAGCTAAATGGTTGTCTCTCCACTTTATGCTATCATGTTTAGATCTTGTGAGCTGCCTAACATGATCAAGATCATCTTATTATAATGCTACATGTTGTGTTTGCTGGGATCCGATGAATATTGAATACTATGATCAAGTTGATTATTAATCTATGTTACATGTTATTTATGATCTTGCATGCTTTCCGTTACTAGTAGATGGTTTGGCCAAATAGATGCTTGTAACTCCAAGAGTGAGTATTTATGCTAGATAGTGGGTTCAGTCTCCAGTAATCTGGGCGAGTGACAGCAACGTCTAAGGTTGTGGATGTGCTGTTGCCACTAGGGATAACCTAACAATGCTATGTCCACGGTCATATGTACTTGTTTAGATTACGCACATTACTTAATGCGATTATCCGTTGCTTGCAACTTAATACCAACGGGGAACACGGATGTCAACCTGAAGGTGGATTATTAGTCATAGCTGCGGTTGGATAACGGTCTATGTATCTTATCGTAATGCCCAATTAAATATCATGGCAGTCATCTTGTCATATATATGCATTGTCACGTGCTCAATATTTTATCAATTGCCCAGCTGTAATTTTTTTACCCAACATGTCGTTTATCTTTATGGAGAGACACCACTAGTGAACTGTGGACCCCGGTCCATTCTTTTACACTGATAAAACCACCAACTGCTCTTTTACTTTCTGCAATTAAACATTATTTTCCACACCATACGTTTAATCCTTTGTTACAGCAAGCCGGGAAGATTGACAACCTTCCTGTTTCGTTGGGGCAAAGTAGTTTGATTGTGTAGTGTGCAGGTTCCACGTCGGTCGCCGGATTCCCTGGTGTTGCGCCGTGCCATATTCCGCCACCAACAACCTTCTGAAGTGCTCCTACTCCTACTGGTTCGATAACCTTGGTTTCATACTGAGGGAAAACTTGCTGCTGCACTGCTTCATACCTTCCTCTTGGGGTCTCCCAACGAACGTGTGATTTCACGTCATCATGCACTCGTAACCGGTTAATCAAGAGGAAAAGTAATGGATTCTTCGAACATGGAGATATCAATGGACACGCCAGGAGTGGAGAAGGGAAACACTGATTCGTCAAACACGACATCACGAGAGATGCAAATCCATCCCGTGGAACGGTCCAAGCACTTGTACCCTTTGTGCATAGGACTATAGCCAAGAAAAACACAAACTTTTGATCGAAAATCAACTTTGTGGGAATTATACTTGCGAAGACTAGGCCAACACGCGCACCCAAAGATGCGAAGAAAATCATAATTCGGCTGAATACGCATGAGCCGAAAAAGAGGTGTCTCCTTGTTGATGACTGGAGTGGGCATACGATTTATTAGGTAACACGCCATGAGAAACGCTTCATCCCAGTAATGAAGTGGAAGAGAGGAGTGGGCTAGCAAAGCGAGACCTGTTTCTACCAAGTGATGATGCTTGCGCTCAGCGATACCATTCTGCTGTGAGGTGTGAGGACATGACACACGATGCACGATGCCGGTGCGCTGGAAATAGAGGTGGAGACGCTGATATTCACCGCCCCAATCGGACTGAACCGCCTTAATTTTAGCGTTTAAAAGGCGTTCGACATGAGCCTGGAAAGCATGAAACACTTGCTCGACATCAGACTTTTGTTTGAGAAGATAAATCCAGCAAAAATGGGAGTAGTCATCAACAAAACTAACATAATACTTGTATCCCCCGGAGGAAACACGAGCTGGCCCCCAAACATCAGAATGAATTAACTCAAGAGGCATGATAGTGACACGAGAAGAGGCAGTATAGGGCAATTGACGACTTTTCACACGCTGACAAGCATCACATACTAAAGATAAATTGTTTGAGGAAGAACAACAAAACTCATTTGTCTTAATAATAGATTGAACTACATTATTTGCTGGATGACCGAGACGCTGATGCCACTGCGTGGGGGTGGCTTTAACACTAGCGAAGGCATGATGGTGTGAAGACGATGACGCTCTAGCGAAAGGAACGGGATACAATCCAACCTGACTTCTACCTTGAAGAATGATTCTCCTCGTGGCCTTGTCCTTAACATAGAAAGCATGACGGTGAAACTCAATAAAGACATCATTATCGGAAACAAGGCGATAGACGGAAAGAAGATTTTTGCGAATTTGTGGAACATGAAGAACATTTTTCAAGTGAATAGATGAATCGGCTAAATTCGAATGACCAATATGCGAAATAGACAAACCTGAGCCATTAGCCACTTGCACTTGATCTTTTCCGCCATAGCGCTCATAAGCATGAAGACGCTCGAGTTCACTCCTCAGGTGATCAGTGGCACCGGTGTCCATGTGCCAGTGCGGGTTCTCGTTGGAGCTGGTGGATGCTGAATTTCTGGCACGCTGATTGTTGTTGCCGTTGTTGGGGCGATACTCCTGATCATAGCGCTGACGGCAGGCGCCCGCCTCGTGCCCCCAATTGCCACAGATTTGGCACCGTGGACGCCAACGTCGCCCACCGTGCCCACCGCGACCATTACCACTGTTGCGGCCTCCATACCCACCATTGGGGTGGCCGCCGTCATGACCGCCTCCGCGGCCCTGCCCCGGCTGGTTGTTGTTGCCGTAGGGGCGATTCCCACCTTGATAGGCGGTGTTCCCTCCTGGATAGGATGACGTGTAGTCCTGTGGGCGTGGACGGCTAGGGTTGCCGAACTGCGGAGGGCGCGACGTAGCGTTAGCCGAAGATGCCCACTCTTCGACTTGAGCTTGCTGCGCCTGGAGAGCCTCGAACGAGAGGATGTGAGAGTAGAAGTCGGTGTAGGAGACCGACTTGTTGCCGACGGTGAGCGAGGCAGCAATGGAGTTGAAGGCCGAGCCAAGCCCGGTGATGATGTGATCGACGAGCTCGTCGTCGCTGATAGGAGCTCCGGCTGCGGCCATGGTATCCGCCAGGGCCTTCATCTTGTGCATGTACCGCTGCGGTGAGGTCTTCCTTCCGCGTCGACTGGAGCTATGTGGCGGATGTTGGTGCGACTCTGAGCGCCGTACATGGCGTGGACGGCCATCCACGCCGCCTCCGCGGTCTTGCAATCGATAAGCTGGCATGCGATCTCAAGCTCCAATGAGCCGAGCAGAAAACCGAGGACCTTCTGGTCATGAGTCCAGCAGTGCTGGTACACCGGATTGGGGACGATCACAGCCTTGTCTCCCTCCCCTTGGGTGATGGTCTTCGGCGGCGCGGCTACGGATCCATCAAGGTGGTCGTGAAGCCTGACGCCAGAGAGGTTGGGGAGGAGGAGCCCCTTCCACAACATGAAGTTGCCGACGTCCAAACGAACCGCGATGGGAGGCACGGCCGTGACGGGAGCCTAAGAGGAGAGGATCGATCCGGTGCTCGAGAGTGTAAGAGCGGAAGTCGTCATCGTTGCGGCGCGGAGGGACTCACGGCAGCAGCGGAGGAAGATCACGCGGCGCGGATGAACTCGCTGCGGCACGGGAGAGCTAGCGGCGACGGCGCGGATGAACTCGCGGCGGCGCGGCGGCTCTGATACCAAGTTTGAGATACTAGGTTTAGGGTTTGCGTGAGGTCGATGCCTCCACGCCGTCCACATATATATTGATCAGCACAAAGGGTTACATACACGACTCGTACACGTATATGTAGGCTAGACCTAATACAACTCTAACATGTATATGTGCATGAGAGTAACATTTTATGACCTGCGGGTCATGAGTACGGCAACATGGCTGGATTCAAAGTGTTATGTTTTACTGAACGACATGTGTGTTGATTTTTGATGATTTCTTTATGTAAATTTATTGTTAGTGGTTGAGATTAGTAACTTGTATTACTATTTTAAGGACTCGTCACTTGGAGGGATGACATACGTGGACCATGGAGATGGAAATCACCATGGTGGAAAAATTCTACGGCAATAGAGATCATCATGAGAAACAGGCCATCACAATCACGTTAGTGGTATTCCCGTAATTTAACTACTATGCATGTGTGAATTGTAGAAGTATAACGATCTCTCATATAATGTTAAGTTAAATCAATAAATCATGCCCTCCCAACTATTTTTTCCACCATGTCATATCCTGTAAATTTAGTGGTTGGCCTATGGAATTAGGGTGCTACTATCCTTCTTTCACTATATGAGATCCTATCAGATACTTACACACATAGAACTGGTAAACATGACAAGGTTATCATAACAGTTATGAATCTTGTGGGTACAAAGGGTTGGACACTGAGAGATAGAGTTGCCATCCAAGAACAAGAGTCACATAGGGATATGATTAACAATGTGTTCACTAACCGAGTGGTTAATTATGGAACTTATATCGCTATATATTTTAGTGGGAATACATTCTATTAATTTATGTAATATAATTTACACTGTCATGCATTTTTTGCCTTAGCATTTTGCATATCTTTTGATGTGGATCAGTGGCTCGAAACAACGCGTTGAGTTCGATTCTTAAGAAAGATAAACTGTCATCCAACAACAAGAGTCAAATAGGGATATGATTAACAATGTATTCACTAACCGAGTCGTTAATTGTGGAACTTGTATCGCTATTGATTTAGTGGGAATACATTCTATTCATTTATGTAATAAAATTTACACTGTCATGGATTTTTGTCTTAGTATTTTGCATATTTTTTTGAAGTAGATCAGTGGATCGAAACAACCAACCACAACCTGTTGCGTTGCGTTTGAATCTTGAGAAAGATGAACTAAATGGAACAAATTGTTAAAACTAGGTCGGAAACGTGAGAAATGTTGGGCTGAGAAAGGGAACACGTTCACCCCAATCGCAGTTTCGAGTGATGTTGTTGAGCCAGCTACAAGAGGGTATGTGATGACTAAAAGATTGGTTGTTTTATGCTTGCTACCGTGGAACTTTAAAAGCAGTCTAAAACCAGGAAGCATACAATATGATTGTAGTGCATATGGACATGTCCTGGACTCAAGCCAAAACTGAAAGGTTCAATGCCTAATTAAGGCCTTTCTGGAATGCAAATAGTATAAGGTGCATTTGTAGGCTCATATGTGATTAAGATGGTTGGTTACAACCTAACCTTGGAAAAACTTGGTTTTGCAGTTGGCCAAGAGTTTGCATTGATTGCATTTTGGCACCTTTTTCACACAAATATGGGTCCGGATGAGCTTTACAGGATGCTCAAAACAACATCACGTGACATTTAAAAGTGTGCATAGCATAGTCATTTGATCTATGTTTAGAATATGTCTAGCTTC
Organism: Poa pratensis; assembly: GCA_947311845.1. Classification (NCBI taxonomy): domain Eukaryota; kingdom Viridiplantae; phylum Streptophyta; class Magnoliopsida; order Poales; family Poaceae; genus Poa; species Poa pratensis. The sequence continues at coordinate 14,091,063 of CAMZMU010000114.1, forward strand.
ACGAAATAGAGCATGGACATATATATATAAAATAAAAATAATATGTCATGATATGTTGAAACTTTTTTTTTTTTGGAGAACCCGCAGGAGAGCTGCAGGTTGAAACACATAGGAATTTTTTTTTTTATAATTGGAATACATGTTGTGTGGTTCCATTACATGAAAAGGACAAGGTTGTTTCTGAAGAACTTTTTATATTCCACAATTGTCATATAAACTAAGGTGTTTTTTCTACAGAATTACATACCAAGTAGGCAAGTAGGTAGTAGGAACATTTTCCATGGTTTAAATCTTACGAAATCATCATAAACTCTTATAAAATTTCTTTTTAACCAAACATGTTCTACTAGAATTAAGACCCACTTGGAACGCTGATGCCCCCTTTTTTCACAATTATAAGATGTTTTAAGTTTTATGAAACAAATGTATCTAACCACGTTCCAGTGTGTAGATTTACTTATTTTTTCGCATATATTTTTTTGACCTTTGTTTTATCACGTATATTTTCCTCATTGAAATATCTAAAACATCTTGTAACTGTGAACAAACGGACTAATTGATAATTACATTTTTTTCAACATATACATTTTCCATCTTGAGGTGGGTGGGGCAACCAAAACCAAAGGTTGAGAACGACAAGCTCCCGATGGATACAAAAGCAACCATGGATATGGAATTATGGATGGATGCCAGCGTCGGTAGTTTTCTGAAAAGTACTTAATAAAAAAGAAAAGAAATAACGCAACTCGTGAACAGATAACGGTCTGCTTTTGGTGCTTACCCGCTCCCGCTCCCGCTCCCGCATTTCGTCGAGCAGCCGCAATGCCGCCGTCCCTCCTCCTCCACCGCGCTCCATGCGCCCGCCCCGCCTCGGTGGTCGCCACCGCCAACGGCAGCGGAGGGGCGCGTCCTCCGAATCCCCCGACGAAGCCGCGACCGCGCGGTAAGCCCCGGTTCTCGCGGCAGTCGGCCATCAGGAAGAGCTTCCAGCAGGAGCAGGTGGTCTTCTCCACCCCGGTTCCCGCCGACCCCACCGTCGCCGTCATCGGCGGCGGCGCGTCCGGCCTCGCCTGCGCCTACGCCCTCGCCGCCCGCGGCGTCCGATCCGTCGTCTTCGACACGGTACTTCGCCCCCACCTCTCCCCTTCCTCCGACCGCGGGACTCACTCCCTCCCTTGTTCCCCGCCTCTGGTGCAGGGGAAGCACGGCTTAGGCGGGAGGCTGGCGACCAGGACGGTCGACGGCGGCGACGAGCGGCGCCTGGTGTTCGACCACGCGGCGCAGTTCTTCACCGCGGGCGACGAGAGGTTCCGGAAGCTTGTCGACGAGTGGGTCGAGAGAGGGCTGGTGCGCGAGTGGAGGGGCACGGTTGGCGAGCTCGAGGCCGGTGGCCAGTTCACGCTTACGCCTGCCTCGACGCCGAGGTACATCGCCGTGGACGGAATGCGCACGCTTGCCGATGCGATGCTGCCCGAGGTATATCAGAAATTCAGAATAAGATTTACATTTTAGGCATCCTACTGTTTAATGCAGTGAACTGAGTAACACTGTGATTTGGTTGTTGGAGTTTTTTTCATCAGTCACTTACAAACTTTGATTTCTGTCACTTTCATTTCGTTGATGAGTTGTATGTAATACCCATGCAGACTGACCTGATTAAAGTTGTACGGCCTTCGTGGATAAGCAAGCTTGAGCCGTTCAACGGCCTGTGGCGCTTGTTTGAGAATGAGAAGCCCCGCGGTCAATATGATGCAATCGTAATAGCACACAATGGTCAGTGCAAATTTCTCTCAAGTATTATTTCTCTTTCAGCTTTTGTATGAGTAAAACATGCTTTAGTATTCAATTTTACTTAATCTCTTGTAAGTTTAGAAGTTCAGTCTTCAGTGTTTCCAAATATGTTTTTCGTGGAACGCAAAGCTTGTGTCTCGATGCATCACAATAATGGACAGATTCATTTACACAATATCATCCTTAGAGTTTATGGAGCTCATTTAATTTCTTTGTTAGAAGCACATCATGTTTCTAACTTTTCTTTTTAACTCATTGATCAGGGAAATGTGCCAACCGTCTACTTTCTACGTCAGGCCTACCTCAACTGACAAAGCAAATGAAGGTTTACTATTGAACCAATTTTCTAACTCATGAAACTTACCTTCCAAATCCTTACTGACTTTCATGCCTTCTATGTTCAGAGACTAGAGCTTAGTTCTGTGTGGGCACTACTTGCGGCATTCGAAGATCCTCTTCCAATCGCGCAAAATAATTCTTATGGCACATTTGAAGGAGCATTTGTGAGAGATGTTGATTCTCTCTCTTGGATGGCAAACAATACTCAGAAACTTTTCCCTTTGGAGACAGACAGACCTGAGTGCTGGACGTTTTTCAGCACAGCTTCTTATGGCAGAAAAAACAAAGTTCCACAGGTGGCCTTTTTTGATGAAGTCGTTCGATACTTTTTGGTTGTATCATTTGGTTGCACCACTTCCTATTATAATTAACTAGGCAACTGAGCGCGGCAAATGCCGCGCTTGTTTGGTGAAATTCAGATTTGAAAATGTTGACATTTAGAAGTTGTGAAGTTTTGAAAATTATTGAAATCCGAAGAAAGTTTACGTTTTAAAATTGTTAGAAGAAGAAATAGTGCGGTGTAAAAATTGGAATTGTAAGTGTCCGCATTCAAAAGTTGTTTAAATTTAAATCTGTTGAAACTTGAATTTTTTTTTGTACTTATAAGTTGTTCAAATTTCAAAAATTGTTAGAATCGGGAAGTTACTCATATTTGATTACTTTTTTTACGTTTATTGAATGTTCAGATTTGGAAGGCATTTTTTTTTGAAATATTCAAATTTGAATGTTGATCACATGCCATAGGTAGGCAGTTTTTTTTTTGTAAGGATGCTGTTTTTTTTTGTCATGTTTGTGAATACCGTGGTGTAAAGAACTGAAATTTGGAAATGTGCGCAGTCAAAAGTTTTTTGGATTTTAATATGTTCAAATTCAAGAAAAGTTTACATTTTTAAGTTGTTCAAATTTCAAAAATTGGTAAAATTGGGAAGTTATTCATATTTGAATTGTGTTTATGTTTATTAAATGCTCAGATTTCAAAGGAATCTGAAATTTTGAAATATTCGAATCTGGAATTTGGTCAAATGTCATAAATAGCCAGCGTTTTTTTTGTGCTCATGTTAATATATTTGTCATATTTGAACTCTGTTTGCGTTTATTAAATGCTCATATTTGAAATGCATTCAAAATTTTAAAATATTACAATTTTAAAAGTTGATCGTATGACATAAATAGGTGACATTTATTTTTGTGACCATTTTGCTATATTTTTCATATTTTTGCGGTGTGTAAATTTGAAGTTATTGAATTTGTAATATCTTTCATTTTCTGGATTTTGTGTAAAGCAGTAGGGCCCACCTGTCAGAAATTCTGCATATGGTCGCGCGGGAGAAGAAGGAGGGAGGGGGAGGTCTGTGCACGCTTTTGCATGGAGTCCGCTGGGTTTTGTTGCAATTTGTGAATTAGTCCTTCACGGGGGTTTTTTGTTAATTTTTTGCGCCAAAATTCGTGCCTGGGCGGTCACCGGCTGGTGACCGGGTTACGTGTCAACTTGTGATTGGAAGAAATTCGCGGGAGTACTGTAGCATCTACAGTACCTCGCGGGAGGGGCGACGTGGCCGTTTTCTGGCCGTTGGATCACACCGATCGGACGCCCGAGAAAAGGGAGTGACGTGGATAGCGCGGAGGGGGTGAAGTTTTCCGGCTTTTATATATTGATCTATTGAAAGACCATATGCGAAGGTGGAGTCTTCGAGTTTTTTCATCCTTTTTACTGGAATTCTCTAATGCATTTAACCTGAATTACAGGAAAATATCCCGAATGCCACTGCAGAGAAAGTGAAACGAGATATGCTGGGAGGAGTTGAACTTGCTTTTGGGCTCTCAAAAGGATCTCTTCAGCTACCATTTTACTCTAGAGTACAGTTGTGGTATAAAATAATGCATACATTGGACATTTTATACTTCTTACTATTTCATTGATAAACACTGATGAATTCATAACGGCAAACACAGGGGCGCAGCTTTACCAATGAACACTCCTGGAGTACCGTGCATATTTGATCCCCAGGGCCGAGCAGGCATTTGTGGTGACTGGCTAACAGGTTCCAGTATAGAAGCGGCAGTATTGAGCGGAATGTCTCTTGGAGATCATGTAAGTTCTGCTGTCCTTTTCCCTTTCTACACTCCACGGCGCATCTTATGTTTTGCGGTTAAAAAACTAGCTCAAGCTGTACGGTTTCAGTCGGTTTGATGCTAAGTCCTTGGTTCAATTTTGTTAATGCAGGTCGCTGACTACTTCGCGAGCTGTGGAGAACGACCCGAGGAGTTTGCGATCGGTTTGGATGACAGTTTAACCCGAGTAGAAGGTCATGACATTGGGCAGTTCCCTGGCCTAGAGTCCCAGAAACCACAGGTAGCTGAACCTCAGCTGGCACCAAGCATATGAACTCTTCGACTTGATGATCTTGCACTGATCATTGCTGTAGCATTGTAAATGATGAGCAAGTTATTTTGTTGTGAAAAATTCATATGCTGTGACCTGTAGAATGTACATGTACCCATGTAGTATCATGTATGTAGAAATTTTGTCAGAAGCTTATGCCCTTTATGCTTTATTTACTTGTGCTGAATTCTACAATGTTGTGTTTATTCTTAGTCGCGGCTCTTTAACAAGGAGTCACAGTCACTTACATCCCTAGGCGGAGCCAGCCTTTGTAAACATCCTAAACACATCCAAGCAGTAAAATAACTCATACAATGAATTTTGTCAAGTTAACTTTACACGAATTATTATTATTATTATTTATGATGGTATACAAAGGCAGCAAGGTCAACTCTTAGCCGACTCATAGAGTCATAGTATACTCTTCACTAAGAGTGATTCTTCTCCTTCAGGTGCAGATTTGTACTCCCTCCTGCCCTATTTATGGTGACGCACACGTTTTTCGATATCTAAGTTTGACCATCAATTAAAAAAGAAACATACATTATATATCACAAAAGATATACCATTGAATTCGCATTCGAATATTTTTTTTAATGGTATAATTTTAATAACAATGAAACATGTTTTCTGGATCAAATTAGTGGTCAAAATTGGAGCATGAAAAACGAGGGCGACAAGACGGAGGGAGTATTGTATTTTTACTAAGGGAATCCACAAGGATGTTATTTAGAGTTGATAGAAAAAGGCATACAATATGTGTGTCTTCAGACTGATTCTATGTGAAGTGTTAGCCTTAAATAGTCGTTCTACAAATGAACAAGTTTGACTCTTAGCCCAATTGGCAACTCATATAAAGAGTGACTTACACTTTTTCTAGATGTCCTAAATGCATCCACAAATTTAGAGTCAACCATTAGCACTTTGGACTTTCCACGTCAGCTAGAGCTGACATTCAATATAAACAAGACCTACCAGGACTAGCCCTTGATGTTATTTTTTCATAGAAGGAAACCTCCCTCGCGAAATTCGGCCCTCAAGTTGCTAGGCTCGCCACTGCGCACCTAACTGCTGGGCTACTGCCCCGTTCCCTTAGCTGACATCAATATAGAGTTGTATCTTAATTTGACTTTACATAAGTTAATAGCATTAGATGTGATTGTATACAAATGCAACATGGTCGACCCTTAGCTGATTCATATCGAATCTTCACTGAGAGTTCGATTCTTCCCGTACGAGGACAACCCTTTAGATAATGTATTGTACTTTTACTAAGAGCATCCACAGACCTAGAGTCACTCGCTGACTTCGCGGTCATTTAGAGCCGATACAAGAAATCATATAATAGGTGTGGTTGTAGACTACGTGAAGAGCGTTAGCCTTAAATAAATGTTGTACAAAGAGAATAAGTTTAACTATTAGCCCGAATGTTATGAAGAGGACTCTTAATAAAGAGTCACTTATACGATAATCTCTTTTAGAGCCCGAGGTACATGGAGCTCGTTTTTAAAAAAAAATCGAAATCGACATTTTTAAGTTTCCATAAATCATGAAAAAATTCCCGGATGTAAATAATATGCAGATCTACAATCGTACCAAGTGTCAACTCCAAATTCGAATTATTCTGACCTAGATCTAAAAGACAAATTTCTGGATCTAAATAGCCGGATTCAAAATTTTGAAATCTGTCAGAATTTGTCTTTTTTGCACAGCCCAATATACAACGAATTTGAAGTCAAAGAAATTCTTAACTAGGTACATATTTTTATGAGTATATTCAACTCGTATTTCGGCTAGTTAATTCTCGTTCATTTTCATTTATGCGCTGTTTGAAGTGCACGAAATTTTTAAAATTTTGCATTCCAAGTTTCCAACCCAAATCCACGTCCGACAGGGATTCCCGGCCCCTCCCGCACCCCGGATCGAGCGCCGGCGCTCCAGCCTCGCCGGCGGCGTCCACCTCCTGCTCCAGCGATCCCCTCCGCCGCCTTCCTTCTCCCTAAACCGTTTCCCCGCCCCAAGCCCAGCAGCCGCGCCCTAACTCCCAAGCCCTGCTGCCGCAGGCTGCCGGCATCCCCGCCGCCGCCCGCGGACCTACCACCTCCGCCTTCCCTCCGCTCGCCGGAATCCCCTCCTTCGCCCGCGGGCCTGCCCCCTCCCCCCGCTCGCTGCCGAACTCGGCACTCTGCTCCTTCGACTGAACCGAACCCCCATGCCCCTGTCTCCATGGTCCTCCCTCCGCAAACCGCGGGATACCCGGAGACCGACGTCACCGAAACCTTCATCCACAAGCTCCAGCTGAGCGTCTCCAGGGGCCTCCCCCACGCGGCGCCGGTTCCAGCCTCCAGGACGGAGGAGCATGAGCTGGTAAGGATTCCTTCCCTTGCGCGAACCGTGGTGCTCTGCTTGTTCTTCAGATTCATGCTGACGATTTGATACGGGCCGTACTGCCTGCAGGTCAAAAGCGTCTTCCAGATGCTCCAGGGCTTCGAGACGCTCCTGCTCTACTGGGACAAGAATGCGCCGGCGTACCGCGACAAGGCCGGGACGTATGTGTCGCACCTGTCGCGGGCGAGCCTCGGGTCCCTGCTCAAGCCGTTTCTGTTCGCGGCGACATGCTTGAAGCGGGTGGAGCTCTTTGTGAAGAGAGTTAGGTCGCTCGGTCACTCGACTCCGACGCTGAACGCGTTTGCAAGCGCAGTCGATTCCTGGCTTATGGTGAGATCGCCAGTTCATGCTAGTTTGGCTAGTATGTGTAGATGAACTTTGCCGATTACCATGTTGTAATGGCTGTCTTCCTTTTAACACCAGAGGCTCCGGGAGGCAGCTCTGAAGGAGGAAGAGAAGTTGTTTACTTTGGTCGATCGGACTGTAACTCTTCTGGGCTTAACTGATTCTTTGTCAAGGTTATACTTCAGTACGATAGTTTCCTATTTCTCTTCCTCCAGTTTGCAGTTCATTTGTATGTGCGTAAGTGCAGGCTTGTATTTATTATGTCTTGTCAAGGAATTTGTACTAGTTGAAATGGTCCGTGTTCTACTAATGTCTATGTTCACCTTCACCAATGAGGTTTGTAGAATTTAGGGACATTACCAATTGTGTGTAATGCGGTAAGGCAAGGAGCTTCTGTATTCTTTTGTCTTTTCCTTTTGGTTAGTTCTTGAAAGGCAAAATGGAATACAAATTGACAGCTCATATTTTGAGTAGCAGCGATGGTGTTCTTCATGTTATCTCTAGTATTTGAATTGCTTAAATGTGTAGCCATCATTCACCGATGCTGTAATTTTTTTCTTGCAGTTTATGTTCGGGAGCAGAGCATTTGTATCAAGTTGTGCATGGAGCTGTGCCAGATGGCTTTTGGGATTCTGGAGCAAACATTGCATCTAGTGAAGTGGCAGTCCATGTTGTGAACCATATTTTTAAGAAGTTAAATGAAATCTGTCTCGTGGAAGATGGCCAGGTTGCAATTGTGACCCAATTGTCCAGAATCTATTTGTTTATGTTTCTTTTCACAATGTTCACTAACTTTGCATTTTAAATCTTAATTTCAGGGTGAGCCGTATCACATGCTGCTAGTGATATTTGCTGGAACCTTGTTACCTTATCTTCAGTGCCTTGATTCCTGGCTATATGATGGCATTCTTGATGACCCTTATGAAGAGGTATCGAAGGAACATCTTTTGTAACTGTTTCTGAGAGATGATTCATAGCATCAAAGGTTGCTCAAATATGCGTGTCTGTCAAACACTTAAACGCTACCATAAGAATGGCCTGTCTTTTTTGGTTGATCTTAGATACTTGCATTCCTCGATATTGAACTTAAAGTGAGAGAGTGTCACTGCTAATTTGATATCCTATAGACCTTGTAGACTTCTGCAAAGGCGCAATTAATTATTTCCTTCCTCTTATGTTCTGGTTGGAGTGTCAGGTGTCTATGGCCCTGACCCATACTTTTTTTTTTAGATGCCCTGACCCATACTGTTGGTCACCCTGATTGATACTACCTATATACTCCCTCCGTTCCAAACCATATAAACTGTTCCATGTGAAACCATAGAACCTGGTAGACAGTAGCCTTGTTGAATTTCCTTCTTGATTGCAAACCGACACACCGCGCTAGTACATAAAATTGAATAGCTGGTTTTCACGGTTTCAACTCAAACTGTTTTTAACACCCCACTTATGCACATTCCAAATCAATGTCCAGCCCTTTGTAGTATGAAATTAGCTTTCTTTGTTTTCTGAAAATGTTACTTTTTATTGGTCTAATGCTTATGTTGTAAGTCTTCTATACCTATTTGAAATGTCCGCTGAAAGGGTAAGTTAAATATTAGTTATACCATCTTATATAATCCTGTAGGAATTTCATAAGGATTTTCCTTTTCTGCACTGCCGGTTGAATTTTAAAGGTCTGCTGTTTTGATTTGTGAAATTTTCTTCGCAGATGTTCTTCTATGCAAATAATGCAGTTACAATAGATCAACCGGCCTTCTGGGAAATGAGCTATATGCTCAAAGTAAGAGAATCACGATCTGACAATTCATCAACTCTAACTGACAATGAACCTATCAGGGCAAAGGAATCAAGCAAACAGGAACCAACTAATGCAGGAGCTTTCTTGAAAGTTAGTAATCAAGGTTACGTAGACATACTATGCCCGGTGTTTTTGAAGGATATGGCAAGGGCCATTGTATCTGCTGGAAAATCATTTCAGCTTGTTCAGCATGTTCAAAGCGCACACCATAGTCGGAAAAATTATGGTACAGATGGTTTTGATGCTGATCAGCGTCCCAATGATGGTAGCCGACAGAACTGGCCAGACATATTAGAATCTACAGGTCATTTGGACATGATGCTCGTGAAATGGGACTGTTAACTTTGTCTGAGATTTTCTTGATATGCTTATCTGGTCTATTAGAAAATGGTGACCATGTTTATGAACACTTAAGAAAGCTGCGTACTGGCAGTGCTCCAGACGTCAAAGCTTTTTTGGAACGTAAGAGTGACGCACAAGGAACAGAGGAGGCCTGTGCAGAAAATAGCTACGAAAAGACTTGGTTAAAGCTCCTAAGAGATGCTATCTCAGGAAGAAAAGATGATGGTATGCTGAAAACCTTGTCCAAAGATTCTGGTACGAGGGATCCAACATTTGTCCATGGATACGTGCAAGATGCATCTTCCAATACAGTAGAAAGGCCTTCCAGTTCTTGTTGCTATGAAAATCCAGCTATCACTGCTTGCGAAGATGTACTGCGGAGTAATCCAAACTCTTGGAGTGACTTGAATATCTCTAATACTTTTGACCTTCCTCCACTGAATGATGATAACATGCGGAGAGCTATATTTGGTGATCGCCAATCTGCTGGAACTAGCACCTCTGGCGATACACAACCTACACCATCTTTTCCCAGACTAGACGGAACTGATTTTAAATTTGGTTTTCAGTTCGATAATTTAGAATATGTCCGCCAAGAGGATGATAGAAGGACCCTGGAGGGACTTTATGCATTTCCGACTCTTCTTCCTTGTGCAAACGTAAGTGTTGCTTCTGAAGTATGGTTTTTCTTTGTTCATCGTGTTTCTCATTAGCTATAAGCTTACCAACCCCATTGCCCTTCAGGAAAATGTCCCGTTGTCGGAGATCTTACCTTTGCAGAAAGATAGTACACTTGCGTCAAGAGTTCTGAAGTTTATTCAGACCATGACTTTGAAAGATCCTCTTCACCCAGTGGGTATTATCCAAGAATGCCTTTCTAAATGTATAAAGAAGCAGGTCTGCTCAAACGTTGTACTTACATTCCATTTCTTTTTAGTCCAGCCGTATAACAGGTTTGTTCTTTCGCCCCCTTCATTAGGTTGATCACATTGGCAAGCAAATCCTGTGCAAGCTAATGGGCGAATGGAGATTAATGGACGAACTGCTTGTATTGCGAGCTATCTATTTGCTAGGATCAGGTGTGCCATCCAATCTGTTTTAGCCTATTACTGTGTTTTTCCTCGCAGAAAACTTTTCACTACACAGAAGTAGCGTTCACTTAAGAAATGATATTCTTTTGATAATTAGTAAGGATATAAATATGTTTTGAATGATCTAACTTGAGTGAGTCTTCAGGTGACATGCTGCAGCAGTTTCTGATAACAATTTTTGATAAGCTTGATAAAGGAAGTTCCTGGGATGATGATTTTGAGTTGAATACTTTGTTGCAGGTGATTGCTTTGCAAATCTACCTTTATGATTGGCATCTATGTCCGTCATTTTCTTACGTTGATCCTTGCTTGCAGGAATCCATAAGATATTCGGCTGATAAAATGCTCCTAACTGCTCCAGATTCGTTGGTTGTTTCACTAGCAAAGCACGACACACGACATGATGAGGAAAGTGCATCCACTTCCAGGAAAGGTCGTGCACAGGGTTTTGGCATTGATGCACTTGATGTGCTTAACTTCACGTATAAGGTATTTCACAAATAACTACAAGGATTATCTGTGTTAGTTGCTGCGTTTTACAGTTTTCATGTCTGTTGGTGGTGGCAGGTGTCTTGGCCTCTTGATCTAATTGCCAATACAGAGTCTCTGAAGAAGTATAATAAGGTAATTATTTTTTTACTGTGAGTACTTGACAGAGTGCCATGTATATGATTTCTTTGGTCATTTTGGTGGACCAGGTTATGGGATTCTTACTGAAGGTCAAGCGTGCAAAGTTTGTTTTGGACGAAACACGAAAGTGGATGTGGAAGGTACTCTTTCATCAAATCATCTTGTGCTACTTTTTTTTTCAGTTGGTGTAGTGTTGAGAGTTGGATAACTGGATCTGCTCTATCTTCCGGCTTGCAAGCTTCATTCTGATGTATGAACCATTTTCCTTTGGCAGGGCAGAGGCAGCACGGCACACAATTTTAAACAACACTTGATAGTAGGGCAGAAGCTCCTCCATTTCGTCGATGCATTTCATCAATATGTCATGGACCGAGTGAGTTGGGACAGGTTTAATCCATTTCATCATACGAGACTATCACTGTCTAAATCTGAACTCGTTCTTTTTGAGTAGGTTTATCACAGCGCATGGACTGAGCTCTGTGATGGCATGGCATCTGCTACTACACTGGACGAAGTCATGGAAGTTCATGAAGCGTATCTTTCTTCTATTCAGAGACAGTGCTTTGTGGCGTCGGATAAGTTGGTGAGAACATGTCATTCTTACAAAACCAAACGGTTCCCAAGCTTCCAAATAATAACAGAGAACGTTCTTTTCGTGCATGCTGCAGTGGGCCCTCATCGCTAGTCGAGTCAAGACTATACTAGGACTCGCGCTAGACTTCCACAACGTGGAGCAAACTCTCGGTACCGGAGGAACCGCTCCAGCTGTCAGGGCGAGATGTGAGATGGAGTTGGATCGGATCGAGAAGCAGTTCGACGAGTGCGTCGTGTTCCTCCTGAGGGTAGGTTCCTATCTGTACTGCAGCAAGTTTCCGATGGTCTCCTACGTTGTATGTGTCGGTAGATTTACTCCTGGAATCCCTTTTGCAGATCCTGTCTTTCAAGCTCAACGTGGGCCACTTCCCCCATCTGGCGGATCTGGTCACGAGGATCAACTACAACCACTATTACATGTCCGACACTGGAAGCTTCTCCGCGATCCCTGGGTCCCGCCCACGGCAGCAGCCTTGATAGGATTGTAGGTGCTCCTCGCGTCCAGTTGCATGGAGTGTATATATACTGGGGCTGTGGGTTGTAGACTTGTAGTAGCGACATCAGTTTCGGAATTCCTTCAGTTTTTAGTTTTACACAATCCTGAGGATGCAACTTTCTTTTACCAAGTTGCAATGTATGTGAGAGTATGTGAATAGATTTGGTTTTGATTGAAGATGTTGGGTTCCTCTTGTGTCACCAGAATAAGTTGCAATATGCGTGTGCGTATCAATATTTTTATTTCCAAATGGCTTGGTACCAAGATCTCACTGGGTTCCAGACCAAATTACAAAGGGAAAATAGCAAAGTGCATGTACCGAATTTTATGAACTTTTGGGGGTGTAGTATGTACTGAACTATGTCTGACAATACATGATATTTCAGAAATAGACAAGTCTTCATTATACAACTATGAAGTTCTTTTGTCATATGAAAATATCAGAAAAAGGTTGTAAAATATACAATCATGAAAGAAGACATGAACAAATCGAATGGTATTATTTTCGTTTGCCCAATCTTTCATACATCAATTGTAAGTTAAAATTAGTCGCGACTTTTGCGTTTCATTTCATTAAAAAGGAAGGGTTTGAGTCACAATCCTCCTAGGAGGCAATTACATGTAGATTAACAACACGCACCAGGCACATTTAAAGGAGGAGTCATAAATCTTGCCTTTAAACTAAATTTTTCATAGAACTATATTATGATGGGCACACCTGCACAAGAAACATTCATTTTTCATACACGCGACGACATCTTCTGTGACTTTACCATCCTGCTCATCCCTCATAGTCACAAGTGACATAGGCCTCCTTGATCTCTTCATCCCTCACAATGGAGGATACATGTGGCTCTTGTGATTGGCCAGTTTTATCTTGATGCTAACTTCTTTTACTACAGACGAACACAAATACTAACTCATGAAACTTTCCAACAAGGTGCAATTGGGAATCTCTTGTTTTGCCTACAAAAAAAACTAATTATTCTGAAATAGTAACATCTGAATATTGCACTTGAGGTAAAAGCTTTTTTTTTTTAAATGGGTAAAAGTACAAAGCTGCCTAGAGCACAGCTTGCAGCAATAACCAGACCATATATATATTGTCAGTCAGGAAGTGCAAAACAAAGAAACAGAGAAACATATATATAGTATACAACAATCTATGCATCTGGGGTGGATGTGCCACCAATATCCCTACAGCCCTACCACAACAAAATATAATACATATACAATACCTAAATTTAATCCTTCGATCATTTTGATGATTAACATTCAGCAACTTTGCCCAATAAGATGTATAAAAAACTATTAGACTAAAGTAGCATTCCTAAATTTATCATTGGGATTACTTTCACATTACGATTTTACTTTAAGTTAGTACACGTGTTGCTGCACTAAACTGTGTATCTTGTCTTATCAAAGAAGTGTAGTATATGGCAGGCAAGGAAGGACAGAAATCACCCAGAAATGTTTGATTGCTTCTTCTTGGGCTTGGCTACCCAAACATTCAGGACAAGACATGTAGAAATATAGCAAAACTACCCTGCCAGTTAGCATCAGCATCTTGTTGTGCTGCAAGTGCGATCTGTTCATTTGAGACGGCATTTTGATGGGGAAGGTAGAAACAACCGAACAGTACATACAGGAAAAAGATACCATACCAAAATACATGAACATTTGAGTTGGAGTGAATTTAATTATTGCCTTGTTGAACTTATACACCTAACTCCTGCAGACGAAAAGAAACATGCCCAGTCTACAGAGGAGACGCTTTGCCTATTCAGACAATTAGTTCCAATTGTGAAACGAGCGAGATGTTAGAAACTAACCAGGAGCTAGATTCAAACCGAGAAATGCATATTTCTAAGAGTGCATGACTGAAAGAAAGAGACTAGCTGGAGTAGTATAATAATTAAAAATTAATAGTACTCGAACAATGAAAAGAAAACTACCAGTACCATTGTAAATCTTTTCGACTAGAAATTAAACTGGACCTTAAAGGTTACATATAAACTCAGGACTCGAACATCTTGTGCAAGCCAATTTTTGCATAACTCAAATAAAATGGCAAATAACGTAGCCCGTAGATGGGATGAACTTCTAGACTAACTGTTTATAGGGAACTCTTCAATCCAACATGGGGTGTATGGAAAAGATTCGATTCTCTCCAGTTCATTAGGTAACTCTTTGAAACGTGCATATTCCTGTGGGTCTATCTTTCCTAAGATTTCAATCTTCGAGCCATTCAAATTATATGCCAGTCCTGTAGTTCCTGTCTGCTCTGATGCATGCAAGAAGATAATCTCTTTATATGGGTGAAACCCAAGTATGTCAATGTCAACACGAAAGTGATTATAATGCTCTTTATCCGAGAAATACTCGCCAGACGTATCTCCATTGTTAAGAGCATTATGATCGTTGGAGTTCCATTCCAATTTCTTTTCAACTAGAATGGTTAGTCACGGGATGATAACATGCATGAAAGTTAGTGCTTCACCTGTCACCGATCCCAAGATCATGACAGGCTAATGCTCAAATGCAAGTTAAGGGAAGGCTGTCAAGGGGATCATAAGATTTCAACTTCTGACTCAAGCTGGAGCATCTTAAGAATTCAATTATTCAAATGGAGAAACAAAGGAATTTCCTTACTCAGATTAAATTCTGCATGTTTATCTAGTATAGTTCATAAACAAAACCTGAGCAAGATTTATAGCACATGCAAACTTATATGAAATAGATCAGTCACAACTCAATTTCAAGAAATTGCACAAAACATTTTATATTCACTGAAATCTCATGATGATGGTAAATGTGGATGAGAATGCAAGTTCAGTACACTAACAGGTAGAATTTTTCAAGTTGGAACATTTTCACCTGATAAGTGATGACATTTCTCCTCTTCTAAGATCACTACTTCTCCTTGTCTTCATGCTCCTCCTTGCCTTCATGCTCCTCCTTGCTCCTCAACATCATACCATGAATCCACCAGGATCCCATGGGATGTCAAGTCGAACCATGTTTGGCCTCAATGAGAAGGGCATAAGAGAAATCCTGAAATGACACTCACACAAAGCAAAACTTGCACAAGTGATAGGGTTTACACCCACTAGATCATCAATTGAGTAACCAATAATGTAAGTATAGCAATAAAGCACATGGTTATAGTGAATAGCATTCGGATGTGTGATGTGAGCAAAATTAAAGCATGCATCCTTAGGCAGAATTTGAGCATTGGAATTATTTATGCCATCATAAGCATCATACACAATGTCACAATCAAGATTTTTATGATCAAGATTCAGCAAGTCATTTTTCATTTCTTCTTTTAGCAATGGTATCATGTAGTGCAAGGTAATGGCAGAAGGTTCAAAAGGAAACATGACATCAAGAGGATTAGATAAACCTGTTTCGGCATGCTCTTGTATGTCATCATCCTTGACCACTTGAATCTCTTCTTTCTCTTCATCTTCAATTGCAGCAACTTCTTCATCCTCTAGAGCGAAAATCTGAGATCTCTCTCCCTCAGAACTATCAATAGCTGGCTCATCTGTATATGAAGGTATTGGAACTGCACATGTATCAAGAAGAATCTCCGGAGCACTCAGCTCTAGCTCGAGCTGCAAAGATACGGTGTTGCTGAGCTTCATGTTTTTCTCAATCTTCTTCAACTCCTCTATCAGATCTCTCCCATCCTTAATCTTCTTCATTTCTTGGATTAGGACTGGCCTCAAGGGATTATCTTCAGCACTCCAGGAGTACTCAAGGCACAACAAACTGAGCTTCTCTGTATCGTCAAACTCTCCTGTGGGTGCTTGCACTTGAGGAGGACCATTTAACTCCATTGGTACAAACTCTTCAGGTTGGTGTCGAGGCTCAGGTGTTGCTGTTTGAGAAAACCTCTCATTCAGTTGCATCATTTGTGAGTTCATCTTGTCCATCAACTCTTGTTTCTTCCTGAATTCTGTAAACCAAGATGACTGCTCTTCTATAGGAGTGGACTGAGCACTGAACTGCTGATATTCTTGATTAAATTCCGGAGCATAAGCAGGAGCTGCATAGTATTGATGTTGGTTGTACTGGTTCTCCTCTGCACACCTAAACTCCTGCATTGGATAACTAGGAGAAAATGATGAGATAGGTGGGCTGCTGTTCCTATATGTCATATTTGGGTTCTCAGGCCATCCGGGAGAATAATTGTTGTGGTATGAACCATGCTGTTGAGCAAAGTTCATACCAAAACAATCTGGAGTGGGGGAATAACCACCATGCTGACAATCAGCCGGTGTATGGCCGTGAATACCACAAATGTGACATATAGGGACAGCAGGAGAATAACCATTGGAAAAAGGATCATAATAGCTAGGCTCATCCTCTAAAACTATACCTTGCTGCCGCGCTAATTCATGCAAAGTTTGAGATAGTTTACTCACACGTTCTTGAAGACTTTCCATGCTATTAGTGCAACCATTCACCTGGCCATGATGATCCGAATAATACGCCATATCAAGGTGAAAATTGTTCAACTACAATCTGCACAAAAGAAAGAAGAAACAAAGAGGAACACAGAAAATAACTAGAACAAGGTTAGAGGTTAATAATATTCACAAAAGGCAAACAAAAACCTAGTCTATAGCCTAACTCAATTGTTTGACGCTAGTCCCCGGCAACGGCGCCAAAATGATCAATGCAATATAGAGGGGTTTGTCGTTCTTTCCACAGGGACTAGGCGACAACTATCGAGGTCGGCTAAAGCTAGATCACAATATTACGGAGGATTTGCAGGAATTAAATCTAAACTACCAGATGTATCTTTTTGGTATTTTCAGTTTAAAGACAAACACAAAACAACACAAAATATGCTTAAAGACATACAAGCACTAGCCTTTCGAAGACACACACACACAAGCATAAGGATGAGATGGAAGCAAAAGGTTTAGAAGTAGGAATTGACAACACGAGGTGCAGGAATTTAATCAACAAACACTTTTACAAACGGTAGCACTGGAAATGACTAGCAATTGCAAGATCACATGACCTAAACAATCAATAGCACACCTAGCAGTACATCACTTAGACAAGAAATTAAGCATGTATCTGCACCAAGTGCAACAACAGGTGACAGACTGAACAATCACATACACACACGAACAGTCTCAGTCTAGTATTCAGATTGAGAAAACAACTACCAAACTAGCACGTACAAGACTGAGTATTAAACGAGCACAATTATTTATTCAGCAAAAGAGAAGGAGAGAGAGGATCGATGTGATTCAACCCACGGAGCAGCTTGCTTGGTGTTGAGGAGCAGCACACGGCCGGATGCGTCGGATGGAGTAGCAGCAGCACGTGGACTTGGGGAGGAACAGCAGCAAGGGGCGTAGAAGGCAGAGCAGCAGGGGAGGTTGAGGAAGAACAGCTCCAGGTCGTCGTTCTTGCGGAAGATCAGCAGCACTTGGGGTCTGAGAAGAAGAGCAGCAGCAGTAGGCGTCGGAGAGGTCGTCGTCGTCGCTGGTTCGTCGATGAAGAGGGAACCGGCGTCGCAGGGCAAGGGCAGCTCGTGGTGGTGGTGGCTGGTGGAGTAGCGGTGTGGCGCGCCGCCACGCCTGGCCTGGCCGCGGCGGCGGCCGGTGGAGAAGAGGTTGGGGATTAGGGATAGACTGCCAGGCCTCTTCGTGGAGGCTGCAGCTAGGGATTTTTATCCCCACACGATCAGATATGGTGCTTTTATCTCTCCTTAGCTTAGCACAAGTTGATCCTTTTATCTTCATATTAGCCCCTTGTGGTTGTTGTTTCTTCCTGCTCCGACCCCTCTGATTAAGTTGATACGCAGCAGCTTGTCCAAATGATCCAAAATAGAAGAAATTGTGCCTTGTCGCACCAATCTGCAGAAAATAGTAGCAAGACTTTAAATATGTTCATTTAGGCATTATTCTTACATTTAACAATAACTTTCAACATAAGAACACCACAAAATGGCAGGGAAAAAGGTATAAATATGATGTATATCACTATGTAACAATGGTCAACCATATCTTCGTCTTCAACGTCCTCATCAGAGTTCCATTCAGTATTCTCTTCACTTGTACTCCCTCCGTTCCAAAATAGATGGCTTTCATTTGTCTATATACGGATGTATATAGACATCTTTTAGTGTGTACATACATCCATATGTGGATATATGGAAGTCAAGTAATTTGGAACGGAGGGAGTAGCTTTCTGGTTGTCTTCTCGGGAACTAGAAGAGCGGAACATGTTGTGGTTAATATCTTAAAATCCATTGAACTCTTCCATAAAACCGATGTGCTAGCAGGGGCTTAAGGTCTTTGTCATGCTTCAATATCCACTCCGTCTTACCACACGATTCATTAAGGATCCAAACTTGAAGACAACACTTAAATTGAGGCCAACAGTTATCAAATGACACAAAGTACACCCCCATTTTTGATCTTACAACCTGATATAAGTGGTAGCCCTCTTCTACATCCACTGGTGGTTTAATTACACGGTACATATCATTAGACAAGGATATTCTGCAAAAACAAATCATTGTGCAAGGATGTTTCAAGAAGAGGCCAAGCCACCTTTCCTCTCCTCTGGTTTTGAGAGTCGACTCTCGTTCCCCTCCGCCGCCCCTCGCCTGTCTTCTCTCCGGTGGCTCTGCCGCCTGGTGCGGAGATGGCGTAGGAGGTCGGGCTCTCCCTGTATATAGTAGATCTAGAGTTGTTGCCCTCGTGGCGTTGTGGCGTATGCCGTCTTCCTCTTCTTTCCGCCTGGTCGGGTCGCTTCTGAGCGGCGACCGCGGCCTACAGAAACTCCTTCCCGGCGTTCTTCCATGGTGGTTGGCGTGCTGGGAGAGGGAATCTGAAGGCGCGTGCTGGAATAAGCTCGAAGGGATCTCCAGCTCGTGGTGTGGTGATGTGGATTTTCCTCTGGCCGGCCGTGGAGGCGAGGAGAGGGATTGGTGTCATCACTTCATCGTCGGATCTGGAGGTTCTGGTGAGGGATTCGTGCCGCAGGAGTTCTGGAACCTCTGCTGCTGCACGACGCAGAGGATGAAGCAGTTGGCTAAGCTCCAGAGGATGGAGGAAGCGAGCTGTATCGTCGTTTCTGCAACCTCTTCAATAAAAAGGTTCGTAAATCGCGAACTCAGTTGCGATGGTGTGGATTTGGATCAATTCTTTGCTACTCGTCTTGGTGGCGAGAAGAGAGAGCTGGATCCAATTCATGCTTGCTCGCTGCTGGCTTTGCACCAGGGGAGAAGATGTGCTTCTTCTGGGAGATTCCTCACGGCGGCGCAGCTGGCGTCGCTGTTCTTCATGGTCGAAAGGCGACCGCTCCCTCCCCTTGCGTCGGCAACGGCTCTCTCCGGCCGGCGTTGGTGGATCTTCAAACCTCCAGGCCAAGTTGCCATTTCGGAGGCCCATCGAGTTGCGGGCAGCGTGCTCCCGTCTGCACCTCCCAAGTGGTTCGTCCCCGGCGAGATGCAGATCGGCTGCGCCGTATCTCTGATTCGTCACGCTGAGATAGGAGCAGGACCAAATTGCGTTTTCTGTATTTGCTTTAAGGTCCTTTGTGCAAAAGGTTTGGCCCAGAGTGTAATTTCCTGTTTTGTAAGGGCCTTATCTGTAAGTTGTAAACTCAGTGTTGACTATCAATGAAGCTCTCGGTCCTTCGGGACCGATCCTCTGTTCAAAAAAAAAAAAAAAGAAGAAGGAATTAGTAAGATAAAGTCCAATCAAACATTTAACATGGTATAAGTACGTACCTCATGAGGAAATTAGGTGGACAGTGTACATAAAGTGCTTCTCGGAAGTAGACGGCACTAAATGCCCAGAAACTTGATCGCATCTCGTAGACTGTCCCTAGAGCATCTCCTTCTCGACTGAAATACTTCTCCTCCCAGTAACCCGACTTTGATGAGAATACATACATCTTGCATAGGGACGGGGGCCATTCCGATTCCTCCATAGATGGGTCTACCTCGTCGCTAGGAAGGTGTTCACCCAAAGTGGGGATCATAAGCACCTGGTAGTAGGGTGATATCATCGGATCATAGGCAAGATGCGTACGGTAATCCACACTCCCCTTACCCCGGTCGGGTGGGCGCGTTGGTAGAGTATGCCACCGTCGCGTCGCAGGGTTAACCACATAGTCGCCGCTAAGCAAGAGGAGCCCGTTGCAGTGATCCTCAATGTTATAGTCGCGAAAATCAACGCAGTCCTCCTGCCAGAAATAGCCGCAGTGGGGGCTGGCGGAGGGCAGGAAGCTGAGGTTGCCGCCGATCGCCGAGGAGGAGGGGCGGGCGAAGAACTCTGGAAACTTGTGCTCGTCGAAGTCGATGAAGAGGCCGGCGAGCGAGAGCGGGAGCAGGTCGGCTCGCAGGAGGCCCCGGGAGTCGACAGCGTCGCGCCACGCCCTGCAGACGCAGCGGGAGGCCGCAAGCCAGCGCGGCGGGACGCGGCAGAGGACGTCGGCGAGCACGTCGTCCGACAGACGTGCCAGCAGATCCTGCTGATCCGTGTCGTCGCCTGCCATCGCGACGCCGTACGTGGTGGTGATCCTTGATCTGAAACCTTCGACAGATCAAGATCTTATTTTGGCGAGCGGTTTGGCTGCGCATCGCTACGCCAGGCCGGACGGGATACGAGCAGGCGGATCGCGATCTCCTCAACGTTTGGAGATTTGAAGAGCTTTTCAGACAGAAACAGCTTTACACAAAATTGAGCTTCTCCATCTTGTTTTGACATTAAATTTGAACGACCAGTTTAGTAGATATTTATAGACAAAAACAGCTTTCAGCATAGAATTCGTTCTGCCAAAATTTCACACAAGTGTTGGAGCAATGTCATTGGAACCCTGTAACGCAGCCTAGCTACTCTTAAGTAATAAAATCTCTTTATCGAAAAAAACAAATATGTTTTGCTTATGCTCCTCAAAGAAATTAATGATTTCCTCTCGAATTCAGCTATTTCTGCTACACCTCTGCGTAAATTCAGTGTTAAGTGAGCATCTCATCTTATCAGGTGACCAGATGCAGATGTGAGTAGCTAGCTAGATTCTTCGTAAGTATTTTCACTGTGTTTAGTTCCTATAATGCCTGACTAACATGGCCCGCAATAGTTATATTGGGTCCAAACAGAGACATAAGTCTATGCTTATATGATTTGAGGAGAAGACTCTATATGGCAAACGTACTCTATCAATAATTCATGAAATAAGAACAAAATTCACAATAGAAAGTAGACAAACATTTGTTCTAAATCTTTTCCAGTAGTAATTAACCTATCCTTACGGAATCCCCGTGAAAAAATCAATCATTTCGGATCAAAATAAACTAAAGAGGACTCAAATATCATGTGTAAGCAGATCTCATATACTCTATCTGTTCCAAATTATAAGATGTTCTAGCTTTGTTTTATTCACGTGTATCTAGCAGTGGCAGCTTCTTAGTAGCGTTTCCATCGGCAGCAAGGATCAATGAGGTTTCCATTTACGAATGGGTGCCGCTGAGAGGGCACAGCATCATGATAAATGTACAGCAATGGACGGACGCTGCACTGGCAGCAGGGAAATTATCGACTGTCTGGGTGAAGGTCAAGGGTGTTCCAAAAACATTGAAACATTACCAGAGCCTTTGTGAAGTTGGTTCAACAATAGGTCATGTGCTGGAAATAGATATGATGACGGTCAAGAAATCAGGACAGATCAGAATCAAGGTTGGAGTCGTGGACCCAGAAAAGATACCAACAAGGACATAAGTTACAACTCCGAAGCTGCTTGTTTACCATGCATACTTCAAATTAGAAGAAATTGTGGAGCAAGGATGGATCAGGCCTGATGGGGATGATCCGGTAGACTTCGATGCCATTGAAGAAGATGCTGAGACTGAACTGAGAGAATCTAATAACACAAAGAGACAAAGGACCTCAGAAGAGACTGCAATAGACCCATCTGTGAACTCCATAGCAGAAAGGGCACATATACAAGCTAGTGACAGAACAATCAAAGCTTTGGAGAGGAGGGACATGTCCCTAAGAGAGCAAGATGATGTGGACATGCTCATGATGGATCAGAACCCCGTTCCCAAGAGTATGTCCTTTCAAATGGCCGAAGCTGCAGGGAAGGTGAACCTGCAAAATAACAACAACACGACACAAGGGGCTCAAGCGGTGGAAAATCTGGGAGACAATCTGTCCTCTTTGAAATCTGATGAAAGAGTCAAAATCTCTGATGACGAAGAAGAACTAAGCGATGCTTCTCAATCATCAGTCAGCATGGGGGAAAAATGGAGCAGGTTTACCCAGGAATTACAAGCAAAACTGACAAGACGCTGGAAGAACAGAGATTTAGCGGCAGGCTTGCAGAGAAGAATGCAGATGATATACCAGTGCTAGACAGGGCAAAACAGCTTGCAAAAAGCAGGAACCTGGACACCGATGAAGGTAACTCATCACTTCCCACCGTCCTGAATTCCTCCAATGCAACTTTGTTAGATATAGCCTCTGTTCTAGGTGTGAGCTTGGGCACTTCTTTAGATTTAGTTACTAAAAATCTAGACCTTATTAGAGAGCAGGAAAGAGCTAGAATGTGCATGTTTGTGGAAAACCGTAACAAGGTAGAGACAATAATTCCTGATGAGGTGCCTCTTCAGCCAGAGGCTATGAACACTATACTCAAGGATTTGCTATCTCTATCCAACGAAAACGAAAAATTAGATGAGGATGATCTGGCAGGTTTAAAACTCTTTTCTGATGTGGCTTTCCTAGATGACAGTAAAAGGAAAGTTTGCATAGAAGTTAAGTCTCCTGTCAGGACTGTGTTGAGATGGAGGGGGGAAAAACAAATCAAAATGCTGAACGGTTTTATTTGGAATAGCAGAGGTATTGGTGAGAAAGCTAAAAGAGATTTTATTTGTGAAACCACGCATACCGACAAGATTGACTTTGTGGGTATCCAGGAGACAATGAAGCAACAGATACCAGACCAAATGTTGGAGGAGCTTACCTGGGTAATAAAGCACATTTTTCCTTTGAGTTGTCCTGGTTACAGAAAGAGGGTTTTTGTGAGATGGTGATAAAAGAATGGACATCCATTTCATATGGGGCTACCCCAATGGAAGTGTGGCAGAATAAGATCCGCCACCTTCGGTCTTTTTTGAGAGGTTGGGCAAAAAATCAAAGTAGTGTCTATAGAAAAGAGAAAGCCAGATTGCTTAGTATTATTGATAGTCTAGACTTAAAAGCGGAAACAATATCACTCAATGCATCCGAAAGGGAGGCTTTGAGAGATGCCACCGACAAAGTAGCTAACTTGAGAAGAGATGAGGAATCCAAGTGGGCCCAAAGGGCTAAAATTAAACATATCCAGGAGGGTGGTAACAACACCAAATATTTTCATCTCATTGCTAATGGCAAGCATAGAAGGAAAAAGATCTTTCAGCTTGAACAAGATGAGGGGATAATTTCTGGGCATGAGAATATCAAGAATTACATAACAGAATTTTATAAGAGATTATTTGGGGCAACGGCTAAAAATAATTTCTCCCTAGTAGAATCTGAAATAATGGATATTCCGCAGATTTCCGCAGAGGAAAATTTGATCCTTACTGCGGATTTTTTAGAAAAAGAAGTACATGATGCTGTGATGCAGATGGAGAAGAATAAAGCACCGGGGCCAGACGGGTTCCCTGCTGAATTCTATTAACGTTTTTGGGACACGATTAAGTCTGACCTTATGAGGTTGTTTGAGAGTTTCCAAAAAGGGGAGTTACCACTCTTCCAACTCAACTATGGTACAATTATTTTGTTACCTAAAAAGGAAAATGCAGCTCAGATTCAGCAGTATCGGCCTATCTGTCTACTGAATGTCAGCTTCAAAATTTTCACAAAAGTTGGAACAAACAGGATCACGGCGGTAGCACAAAAGGTGATTCGTCCTACCCAAACTGCCTTCATGCCTGGGATACACATTCTTGAAGGTGTGCTAATTTTGCATGAAACTATCCATGAACTTCATAGGAAGAAAATGGATGGAGTTCTTCTGAAAATTGACTTCGAAAAGGCTTACGATAAAGTACAGTGGCCTTTTTTACAACAGGTGTTACGGATGAAGGGCTTTGATCCTAAATGGTGCCGTTGGGTGTACAATTTTGTAAGTAAAGGTAGCGTGGGTGTTAAGGTGAATGATGACGTAGGCCATTGTTTTCAAACTCATAAAGGTTTGAGGCAGGGGGATCCACTTTCCCCTATGTTGTTCAATATAGTTGCTGATATTCTAGCCGTTTTAATTGCAAGGGCAAAAGAAGATGGTCAGGTTGATGGATTAATACCGCACCTAGTAGAGGGGGGCGTGTCGATCCTTCAATACGCTGATGATACTATACTTTTTATGTCACATGACTTTGTGAAGGCATTAAATATGAAACTCATCTTATGTATGTTTGAGCAGTTATCAGGACTAAAAATAAATTTTCATAAGAGTGAGGTTTTTTGCTTTGGCAAAGCGAAAGAGGAGGAGGAGCATTACACGAATCTTTTTGGTTATGAAGCTGGTTCATTCCCTTTTAAATATTTGGGTATCCCTATACACTACAGAAAGCTGAAGAATGGGGAGTGGAAACCTGTGGAAGACCGTTTTGAGAAAAAAACTAGCAAGCTGGGCGGGTAAGCTTCTGTCTTATGGGGACAGACTTATCCTGATTAATTCGGTCCTTACGAGTCTGCCCATGTTTATGCTATCCTTCTTTGAGGTACCTAAAGGGGTACGTAAAAGGATGGATTTTTTTCGGTCTAGATTTTTTTGGCAGAGCGATGGCCATAAGAGAAAATATAGACTTTCGAAATGGAACATCATATGTAGACCTAAAGAGCAGGGAGGATTAGGTGTAGATGTTTTAGAAACAAAGAATAAGAGTCTTTTGTGCAAATGGCTTTTTAAACTCTTGTCAGAAGATGGAGTCTGGCATGAGCTAATTGTTAATAAGTATTTGCACTCTAAATCCTTATCACAAGTCAAGGTTCAACCATATGACTCTCCTTTTTGGAAAGGCCTTATGAAGGTTAAAGATGAATTTTTTGATCGAGGATCCTTTGCTGTAGGAAATGGGGAAAACACCCGTTTTTGGGAGGATACATGGCTAGGGAATAAGCCCCTTTCTCTTCAATATCCCTCCCTATTCAGTATTGCATACAGAAAAAATGTTTCGGTGGCATCAGTGTTGTCACAAGCTCCTCTAATTAACTTAGGTTTTAGGAGAGCTTTAACTGGGAACAGGTGGGACAGTTGGTTACACCTAGTTAACCGGTTGATGGATGTGCACCTAACAGATGTTTCAGATGTGTTTAAGTGGGGCTTGAATGCATCAGGAAAATTTACAGTTAAATCATTATACCTAGATTATTTGAGTGATAATACTAGGTTCCTAAGAAAGTATATTTGGAAGATGAAAGTGCCATTGAAAATAAAGATTTTTATGTGGTTCCTTTATCGTAGAGAAATTCTTACAAAAGATAATCTAGTGAAACGCAATTGGAATGGATGCGAAAAGTGTTGTTTCTGTGATCAAAAGGAGACAATTCAGCACTTATTTATATCTTGTCCATTTGCTAAGATGGTTTGGCGTATAGTGTTCATGGCCCTTAACATTTATCCCCCAAAAAATATTTCCAACCTGTTCGGTAGCTGGTTGAGGGGCGTTGATAAAAAAGATAAAGTACAAATGTGAGTGGGTGTCTGTGCTTTACTTTGGGCCATATGGAACATACGGAATGATGTTATTTTTAACAATGCAACGCAACTTTCTTTTATGCAGGTTATTCCTCTGGCTATTCATTGGATCCGTTCGTGGTCTTACCTACAACCAACGGACAGGCGAGCCGCTCTGGATACTGGGTGCAACCGGCTCATCTTGGTGGCACGGGAGCTATATACCCAGTGCAGCTGGCGTTTTGATCTTAGGATAACGTGTTGATGCAGTGTCATATCATGTTGTCCTTGCTTTTTAGATGGTTGATCCATGTATCAACCCTATGTGACCCATGATGTAATCCTTTGTAATACCTGAACTTTAATAAATAATAAAGGCCGCACGCATCAATCGATGCAGAGGCTGGGACTGCCCCTTTTCAAAAAAAAAATGGTTGGAGGAGCTGACTTCAATTGGACCTGGACACCATCAAGGGGAAGATCTGGGGGTATTGATTTGGGGATTAACAAAAAACACTCTAGAAATTTTAGAAACTGAAACTGGTGAGTACTTCATTAGGAATCTTGTGGTTTGTAAAAGCGATAACTTCACTTGGAATTTGGTTGTTGTTTATGGTGATGCACAACTAGTGGGAAAAGCGAAATTTCTGATTGAATTAGTCAATGTCATTAGGAAATCTAAGCTCCCTCTTATGATAGCTGGCGATTTCAACATGACTAGACGTTCGAAAGACAAGAACAAGCTCGGTGGCTACAACAGATGGAGCATGCTATTTAATTCTGTGATAGCTCAAGGGGACCTGATGGAAATTGAACTGAGTGGTAGGAACTACACTTGGTCAAATAACCATGCAGACCCCACTTATGAACTATTAGACAGATTTTTAGTATCTCCTTCCTGGGAAGAGAAATTCCCTTTAGTAACTGTACATGCCCTAACCAGAGATTTGTCATATCACACACCCCTTTTGCTTAGCACTGGGGAACAGCCGAAAAAACCAGGTCAATTTCGCTTTGAAAATTGCTGGTTTTCTAGGCCAGACTGTAAAGACATTGTAACTGGAGTGTGGCAGTCAAATTACTGGGGAAAGGACAGGATTGATATCTTACATAAGAAGTTCCAGAAGCTTAGAAAAACGCTTAAGGGTTGGAATAATAACATTGAGGGGGAATATAAAAGAAAAAAGAAAACTTCTTACGGAGGAGATTGACAGAATTGACAAACTAGGTGAGACGGCTGGGATAAACGCATATGACATGGTTATTTTGCAATCCTGTCGTCAACAACTTGGGGTTATTATTAAAGAAGAAGAGATGAAATGGCTACAAAGATCCAGGGAGAGAGAACTGATGGAAGGGGAGAAGAATTCAAAATTTAATCACATTAAGGCTAATGGAAGAAGGAGGAAAAATATAATTATAAAACTCAACCAAGATGAGGGGCTTATTGAGGGGCAGGAAAACCTGAAAAAATACATCACGGGATTTTACAAAAACTTATTTGGGCATCCTATTCATACTGCCTTACGCCTAGATCCCACCGAAGTTAAGAAAATTTCTGAAGATGATCGAAAATTTCTTTTGCAAAGGTTTACTTTAAAAGAGCTTGAGACTGCTGTTTTTGGCATGGCCACAAATAAAGCAGCATGTCCCGATGGCTTTCATGCAGACTTCTTCCAAAAATACTGGGACATTGTCAAGTATGATGTCTTCGGAATTTTGGAAGATTTCTATGACAAAAAGATAAACATTAACAGACTCAATTTTGGGATGATTTCCCTTATTCCGAAAGGTGCAGATGCGGATAAAATTCAGAGATATCGCCCTATTTGCTTGCTAAATGTGATTTTCAAAATAATCACCAAAGTTTTGGTAAATAGATTATCTCCAGTCATAGACAAAGTCATAGGTCCTTCCCAAACAGCCTTCCTTCAGAATCGTTTCATTCTTGAAGGGGTGGTTGTACTTCATGAAGTTTTGAATGATATGCATAGGAAAAAAAGTTCAGGGGTTCTTTTCAAGATTGATTTCGAGAAGGCCTTTGACAAAATCAAATGGCCCTTCTTACTTCAAACCTTGGAAATGAAAGGTTTTCCTCCAGCTTTTAATGATCTGATCATGAAAACTGTAATGGGAGGGAAAGTAGGCATCAAAATAAATGGGGAAAATGTCCCTTTCTTTAATACCCATCAAGGTTTAAGGCAGGGAGACCCGTTATCGCCCATTCTTTTTGACCTAGCTTATGACTCGTTGGCTATCCTTGTCAATAGAGCGGTGCAAAAAAAATCACAGGACTCCTTACTCATCTTACAGACGAAGGGGTCGCCATCCTGCAATACGCAGATGACACGATCCTTCTAATGCAAGATGATTTTGAGCAGGCCGGGAACCTCAAATTTCTTCTTTGCCTTTTCGAACAATTGTCAGGCTTGAAAATAAACTTTCATAAAAGTGAAGTCTTTTGTATGGGGAGTGCGCAGGAGAGAACCAAGAGTTTTGACGAGATACTCACGTGCAAAAGTGGCAATCTTCCTTTCAAATATCTTGGAATTCCTGTAGATGAGAAAAGGATCAAAAGTAGTGAGTGGAATCCTGCGATAGAAAGAATGGAGAAAAAAGTGGGGAGTTGGCAAGGGAAAATTATAACAATTGGTGGTAGAACTCAATTGATTAATGCCTCTCTATCAAGCATCTCTCTCTCTCTTTATGCTCTCCTTCTTCCTTGTTCCCGTGGGGGTCAGAAAAAAATGGATAAACCTAGAGCTAAATTTTTATGGGGAGAGGATGATAAAAAGAAAAAATATCACTTAGTAGGATGGTCAAAAGTGTGTCTGCCTAAGGACAGTGGAGGCCTGGGAATTTTAAACCTTGAGGTTATGAATATTGCCCTTTTGTCGAAATGGCTTTGGAAGCTTTTCAACGAAAAGGGGATTTGGCAAACCATTATCACCAAAAAAATACCTCCAACATCAAACCCTTGGCCAGGCGATCTCTAAACCAGGGGATTCGCACTTTTGGCAGGGATTGTTGGAGGTGAAGAACCTCTTTTGGCAATGTTGTAGAATTAAATTAGGAGATGGCAAAAAACAAGGTTTTGGGAAGATGTTTGGCTGGAAAACGAAAGTCTATCCAACCGTTTCCCGAGACTTTATGCTATATCTCTTGATCAAAATATAACAGTGCACGATGTTTTTCTGAGAGGCATACACACACTTACTTTCAGGAGAGCTCTAGTTGGCCCTAGAAGGACTCTTTGGGAAGATTTAGTACAGTTGTGTCATGCGATATCTCTGTCAAATGAAGAGGATAAATTGGAATGGCTACTCTTGGCCTCCAAATCCTTTTCAGTTAAGACATTTTATCAAGCTCTACTTTACAAACGGACGGTTCCCTATAAATTCTTGTGGAAAACAAAAATCTCTCTAAAGATCAGGATTTTTCTTTGGCTTGTGTTGAAAAAAGCATACTGACCAAAGATACTCTGAGCAAAAGAGGAGGCAGATGTGATAAGTGTCATTTCTGTAGCAATAATGAAACTATTGACCACTTGTTTTTCACTTGTCCTTTGGCGAAATACGTTTGGGGGGTCGTTAGTTGCGCTTTGGGGTTTAATTGTCAGTTTAGAAACATACCTCCTCGAAACAGGCTTTCGCCCCGCTTTATAAATAAAGCAACCGCCCACAAGCATACAGAGATCCAGTTACAAAGTCTAAAAACAACAAGTCTGTTGGGGCCACAGCACAAGGATTCCCAAAGCTAAAAACAAGGTGATACAACTCCACATGGGAGTAACTCAGCGGCTGGACGACGCAGATAGAAGGCGTGCCGCCCTCAGAAGCTTCTCGATCAATCCATCCAGCCGCTCCTTGTCCCGCTGTCTACAGAGCGGGTGCCACTGCTGCAAAAATGCCAAGAATTTGAAAACGGAGTCAGAGGCACGCCTCAGAAAGACACGCTCGATAACCATCTTATTACGAATAGTCCAAAGGGTCCAGGTCATCGCGGCAAACACTAACCAGAAGAGGCGTCTCCTCTTACCAGTACGGTTCGCCTGCACTTCTAGGAATTCAGCAAGGTCTTGGGCCTGCCACTCAGGCCCAAGCGCCTCGGCCAGAAAACTCCATAGGAAGCGAGCTGCGGGGCAAGAGAAAAGAATATGGGTCCCCGACTCTGGGACCGCACATAAGGGACAATTACCATCCCCCGGGCCAAAACGCTTGACCACCTCCACCCCAGAGGGGAGGTGGTCTCGCAGCAACTGCCACGTAAAGATCTTAATCTTCAGTGGCATCGGGGCCTTCCACAAGTGGGAAGTCCACGAGAGCACGGGTCCTCTAAATAGGGCCCGGTAAGCAGACCGGACTGTAAAGCATTTCGAGGGCGAGAGGGCCCAAGAAACACTATCCGGGGTGTCCGTAAGGGAGTATGGAAGGGAAGCCAACAAGCCCTCCCACCGGTCGGCCTCCACCAGACCAAACGTGCGGCGGAACCTAATGTTCCAGCGCCCGTTATGGGCCGCGTCCGCCACCAAGAGCATAGGGTCAGAGCAAATAGCAAAGAGCTCCGGGAACTCATACCTAAGTGGTCTTTCACCAAGCCATGAATCTAGCCAGAACAGGGTACTCCCTCCGTCGCCTACGGAGAAGGTAGCCCCAAGCCGGATCTCATGTTTAATGGCTTGAAGAGATCTCCAAAACTGAGACCCCTCCTTCCTCTCACATGCCATGAGAGGACAACCACGTAGGTACTTGGCCTTCACTAGTTGAAGCCAAAGTCCCCCATCACCCCTCAGGATCCTCCAGACCCACTTCAACATGAGAGCCTCATTCATGCGCCGGGAAGCCAAAATACCTATGCCCCCAACCTCCTTGGGGGCGCAAAGGTCCGCCCATTTCACCATATGATACTTTTGACGACCGTTAGCCGCCTGCCAGAAGAAGCGGGACAGCTCTCTATCAAAGCTGCCGTGTACCCCCTCCGGCAGTATATATAACCCCATCATAAACATGGGGAGACTAGATAGGCAGGAGTCAATGAGAACGGTCTTGCTCCCCTTGGAGGTAAACCTCCCCTGCCACGGCGCGGCCTTGGACTTGACCCGCTCAACTAGCGGGTCCAGATCCTTTACAAGGATCCGAGAGTCGCGGACTGGCATCCCCAGGTAAGTCACTGGGAATGTGGCCAACTTACAGTTAAGGTTGTCCGCGATCCGCTGTTGGTCCTCAGCCGAATAACCCAAGATCACAACCTCACTTTTATCAAAGTTAATCTTGAGGCCCGACATGGCCTCAAAGCAGAGGAGAAGGAACTTGAGATTGATAATGTCAAGATCAGATCCCTCCACCATAATCATGGTGTCATCCGCATACTGGAGATGCGTCACCCCACCCCCTGGGACAAGGTGTCCAACCACACCAGAGATGTGGCCAGAGGTCTTAGCTCTCGCTAAGACCTCTGCAAGGATGTCAACCGCAGAGTTGAAGAGTAAGGGGGAGATGGGATCCCCCTGTCTAACCCCACAAGTCGGCCTAAAATAGGGACCCACTTCCCCATTTATGTTGATGGCGGTGTTGCCACTCATAACTATCTGCATGATCCAACGTATCATCCGATCATCAAACCCTTTTCGTTCCAGCGCCAGCCGGAGAAAAGCCCAGTCCAAGCGGTCGTATGCCTTTTGGAAGTCCAGCTTAAGAAACACGCCCTTCTGGCGCTGAGACTTAACCTCATGGATAATCTCATGTAGTGCTAGGATTCCATCATGGATATACCGGCCCTTCAGGAAGGCGAACTGGTACGGGTGCGTGATGCGCTCCATAACAGGAGCTAGCCTAGTTGCGCACACCTTTGAAAAGATCCGATGGATGACGTTGAGGACCGTGATTGGTCTAAATTGGCGAATGTCCGTGGCCCCCACTAACTTGGGGATCAAGGTCACCACACCAAAGTTAAGGCGAGACATAACCAATGTACCAATATAGAATTCTTGGAACATTGGCATGATCACCCCCTTAATCTCCTCCCAGAACGTCTGGAAGAAGACCACCGGAAGACCATCTGGTCCAGGGGCCGAATTCGCCTTCATCTCCATTATTGCCCTCGCCACCTATTCCGGCAAGAATGGGAGGGTGAGCTCCGCATTCTCCATGTCAGAAACCCTGGCCCTCGCTGGCCAGAGGTCATCTGGCACGGTGACCCCAGAACGGGGACCCGCCGTGAAGAGCTCCTTATAAAAGGAGTATATGTGGGCCGATATATCCCCTGGCGCCTCCAGGAGATGATCCCCTTCCCACAAGTATGGAATAGAGCATTTCCGACGACGCCCATTGGCGATCGCATGGAAATAGGCCGTATTCGCATCGCCTTTGAGGATCCAGTTCTGGCGACTGCGCTGTCGCCAGAAAGTCTCCTCCCCCTTGTAGATCCCCATAAGGGAGTTCTCAAGGGCGTACCGCTGAAGCCACTCCTCAGCGGTAAGGCCAACGGAATCTGAGGTATGGTCCAGGGTCTGGATCTCCTCTAAGAGAGCGGCTTTCCTCTGTCTCAGCTCAGCAGTTTAGAAACATAGAGGAATGCATGATAGTTTGGCTAAAAAAAATTCCAATGAAAAAATGAAGAATAGTCACTGTTGGGGTAGCCAGTGTGTTGTGGAGTATCTGGAAAACAAGGAATAGAGTGTGTTTCCAGAACCTATGGCCTGGCGAACCTAGATCAGTGATTGCTCAGATGTGCAATTGGATTGAATTTTGGAGTTGTTTGCAGGGGAAGGAGGACGTAAGGCAGGAACTGCGGCTGGGCGCAAGGGTACTAGCCCGAATCGTTGAACAAGTCTTCAACTGAAGTAAAGGGTGGTGACCATGGACGCCAAGGCTGGAAGCAGGGGCGGAGCTGGGCCCCGGGCAACCAGGGCCATGGCCCGGGGCGCAGCAGTTTTTCCGGCCACCTACCCATAGGGATTTCTGATCTGGCCTGGGGCGCGCCTGGCCCATGTTTTCTAGCCCAATGTTGACCGAAACCAGGCGGAAACGAGCGAATGGACATCCCATCGCGCATCTGGGCATCCACAGGACCACAACTCGACCTCGCCTTACTCCGTCGCCGCGCCGCCCCATGGTAGGATGGTCGGCTGCTGTGCCCGGTGGCCCGCCCTGCCTGGCCGTCTCCTACACTCTCTGCACGTCCGTCGGCCGACGCCCGCTCGAGAACTCAAGTTCTGTGCTAGAGTAGTGCCTAGTGCGGCACTGCCTCTGGCTCTCTCCTAGTCCAGGCGCCACCTGGGATTCAGCTGAGGCTCCGCTAATTTATTCATTGATCTAACAATTTTATGTATCGATTTCATGTTTTAGGAATAGATGAATAGATTTTCCATTAATCTCTACACCAAGCCATACAAAAAATTCTCAAATCCAAGAAGCTCCTCAAAGGAATTTTGTGCTATTTACATGAGTTTTTCAGGGAAAAAAATTACGCCTAGTTTTTGGCCCGGGTCGTGCTCCAATCCTGGCTCCGCCACTGGCTGGAAGCAAGATGAAGATGCAAGAAAAAAGATGGGAATGCTGACGAAGAAGGAGACTGAAGTAGCTTGTGACCAGCTGACGCGCGAGGAAAAAATTGAGACCGGTCGTTCTCTTTTTTATCTCCAATAAAAAGCTGTAATAAGACTAACTTTAGATGGTGCATTTTTCTCTCCGGTGGTTGCTGCGTTTTGGCTGTAATGGTGGTTGCTGCGTTGTTGTAAGAATATTTTTGGTTTCTACTAATAGAAATCGGGGGAAACCCTTAACTTAAAAAAAACAGTGGCGAACCTACAGGGTATGCCTCGTATATGCCGTGGCATACTCTGGAGCCCAGCCCACGTATATAGGTATATGCATGTCTATTAGAAAGAAAAAAAGAATGGAGCAGGCCCAGGCCTACTTTGATCGATACGGAAAAGAAGCAGGCGACCAAACCTAGCGAACAGGGGATCGAGCCAAAGCGATTTCGTAGTTCTGATGATTGAATAGATTGATTGATCTGAATCTTTCTCCACCGTATAGTGAATCTCGGCCACGCAACCACGACATGACGGCTATCCCTCTGCCGCTGCCGACTTGCCCCTGATGGCTGACGCCCCAGCTACATACTCAACTAGGTATTCCGCCAGCGCACGAGTCGGACGTGTCCAGACTCCAGAGTAGTATTTTGTTTATCTGTTAGTATTAGATGTAGTCTGAATTTAAATCAGAATTTTCTAGCCGTATAGAGTTGTGTACAATTGCTTGCTTGTAATTATGGGCGATTCCTCGATGACCGTCGCAAAACACCGTCCAGCATGAGAGTCATGTTGTGTAGCCCGTTAGGTTACCAACAATGTTCTAGTCAGACCCGTTCAGCTGGGTGCAAGATTTTAAGCACTTGTTGTTTGGTCGGTTGTGTTTGTTTCGTAGCTGCAAACGCATGGTGTTTGGTTGCTAAACAATTCTACTTACAGTCACCACTTCTCACTAGTGGTGACCTTACCACGTCGAAGTTCATCAATGCACCCCTAGCTACTAGCAAATGGTAGTTCGTCACGACATCAAAGTTAACCTAGCTACTAGCAAATGGTAGTTCATCACGACATCAAAGTTAATCTAGCTACTAGCAACTGGTAGTTCGTGAGAACATCAAAGTTCACCTCTAGCAAATGGGCATCACGCCATCACAATTGCCGAAAGGTGGGAATCTTCTTCTTCAGACCCCGGCGCCGCTCCAGGTGCTCACCCTCAACGCCTTCATCATACTCGATGTGGCTGGTGTTCGGGGATAAGCATCGACCCTTCATGTTCGATTCAGGCGCGGCCTTCCGGCCAGGCATACGGTGATCGATCGGCCTCATTCCAGGGGTCGGGGGCATTCAAAGCCAACCCATAGGCCGCGCAATCGATGAAATGCCCTAGGCCCTGAGCGGAGAAGGTCCCAAATATTAAAGTATGTAAGTAACAACTATACTATTATCCTTTTATGCTCGGTAGACTATGGAACATCTTAAAAGAATAAAATGCTCTCACATATGAGCAGACCAAGTTGATGGTATGTGGGAAGTTAAGCCTGCTAGTATCCAGACAGAAGTCCTACGTGTTATTCTGAAATTGAGTTAACTACATTTTCATGTTTAGTTTCCTGTAAATGTTTTAGAAGTTCGCAGGAGCACGCGTATAAACTAGATGATAACAAACACATTACTAAATCACATATTAGTTAATCAAATTCAACGTATATAAATAAAATAGAATCCACAAGTTCTTGTGTTCATTATTACTTAAACTGATGATAAATCAATACCAAGTACAAATAATGCACATGTTATCAAGTTATTACTGAAGCCATTGCAACTTGTAAGGCATATTTTCTATGAAAATATTTTTAAAGAAAAATGCCAATGGTTAATGTTATACTATATAAGTTATAGATAAATATGTCTAACTAATCATACCGTCGAAACCGCTATTAAGATATTTGTTCGATTCGTACGGTTGACACACCTTTACCCTATATATATTATTCAATTGTAAAAAATTGATCCAAGGAGGAATTTTGTTACAAAATAAAGTTAAAATTGGTCTCAGTGCAAAAGTATTTTCCATTACGACCTTAGAACAAAGCACAGTACAACTAATGCTTAGCAACATTGCTAAATTTTTGGATTAGTATGCCAAAATGGTAAAACTTATACTTGTTAATAATATAGAATGATAAATGTAAGCTCCATAGAAATATAAAAGTTTAGTATAAAATTGATAACATAATACTGTGGAAACCGCTAGAAAAACAAATAATAAGAAAAAGACCCTTCAGGTCAAATACATTACATAAAGAAACAAATTAAACATTGGAGAGTGCGTTTATAAATATCCTTCAATAATATTGTTCATAAACCATTACATAGTAAATAGCACCACACAAATCAGAGTCACATCAACCATTACATAGTGCCAGATAGAAATACTAGTTCGAAATTCTGACATAGAATATTACATAATAGCACGGATAGCAAACTGCAAGCAACGGGAACAAAGCTCCCCAAATATGAGAGCTCCCAGAACTGAAATGTCCTGACTTCCCTAGCGGAACAAATCAGCCCTCGAAACGCTACCGTGAACAAAGACTACATGGGTACCAGGGATCCTAATAGTGCACTCTAGGACTGGGATTTCAGGGCCAATGCCTTGGATCTGAAACATGTAATGAACAAATGCAAATGTATAGTTGATAGTTCCATCAACCAAGCTACGAACGCCGCGAACCAACACATAAGGATAATCAGGATACTGGTTCCAGATGGCACGGTGAACTTCGCAATCTCCGATTAGAATCGGTGACGGAAGAATGTAGTTTGCGACTCCCGCAGCTGCACCCACATACCTGACAGAAGATGCAAGCGCATCCCGAACAGTATTGGGTCGCCACCCTCGAGCAACCATCCCCTCGGCACAACGCGAGAGGAGGGGGTTGTTCGTCCGACCCCTCGTCCGGGAAGCCGTCGCCTCCGCCGTCGCTGCCACCGCCGGCTCCGCCACCACCGTGGTCGTCACAGTTGGAAATATGCCCTAGAGGCAATGATAAAGTGTTATTATCATGTTTCCATGTTCATGATAATGTTTAGTCTCCATGCTATAATTGTATTAACCGGAAACCTAATACATGTTTGGTTATGTAAACAATACAGAATCCTTAGTAAGTCTCTACTAGACTAGCTCGTTGATTAATGATGATTATGGTTTCCTAACCATGGACATGAGTTATCAATTAATTAACGGGATACATGTCATTGGAGAATGACGTGATGAACAGACCCAACCAAAGCATAGCAATATTGATCGGATCAATAAGTGTATATTGCCATGTCTTATATTGTGAAGTATCCTGTTTCTTAGACCATGAGATTATGTCTGTCCCGGGTACTGGAGGAATGCCTTGGGGCATCAACCATCACTTCCTAACTGGGTGATTATAAAGGTATCTTACAGGTGTCTCTGAAAGTACTTGTTGATTTGCATGTATCAAGACTGGGATTTGTCCCTCCGTGTGACGGAGAGATATGCTCTGGGCCCACTCGATAATGCACATTCGGTATCGCTTGCAAGCATGTGACTAATGAGTTAGTCACAGAGAATATTGTATTGCGGAACGAGTAAAGAGTACTTACTGGTAATGAGATTGAACTAGGTATGGTGATACCGCCAATCAGATCTCGGGTAAGTAAAATATCGTGAGACAAAGGAAATGGAATACATCGACATTGTGATTCAAACCGATAAAGATCTTCGTTGAATTTGTGGGAATCATTATGGGCATCCAAGTCCTGCTAATGGTTATTGATCGGAGAGGAGTCTCGATCATATCCACACGTTCTCGAACCCGTAGGGTCACACACTTAAAGTTCGGT
Source organism: Poa pratensis (assembly GCA_947311845.1). Taxonomy (NCBI): domain Eukaryota; kingdom Viridiplantae; phylum Streptophyta; class Magnoliopsida; order Poales; family Poaceae; genus Poa; species Poa pratensis. The sequence goes on from CAMZMU010000114.1 coordinate 14,128,380, forward strand.
AACGCTAGAATAGTTTTGGGATAATCTGTATATTCCTTTAGGTATATATTTCCTAATCTTTCAATCTTCGAGTCATTCAAATGAAATGCCAGTCCAGTCTCCTGTGATGCACTCAAGAAGACAATCTCCTTATATGGGTGAAACCCAAGTATCTCAATGTCGTTATCATAATAAAAACTATATGATGCTCTTCATCCACATCTCCAATGTTGTTTTCAACTTCAATGTCAGAGTTCCATTCCATATTCTCTGGACTTGTTGCTTTCTTGTTGTCTTCTCGGTAACTAGAAGAAAGGAACAGGTTGGAGTTAATATTTTCTAAGATCCATTGAACTCTTCTGTAAAACAGGTGAAGTGCTAGCATGGACTTAAGATTTTTGTCATGCTTCAACACCCACTCCGGCTGTCCACGTGATTTGTTAAGGATCCAAACGCGAAGCAAATACTTATCCCGGGCCCGGGGCCAGCACATATCTAATGCCACAAAGTACACGCCCTGTTTTGATCTTACGACATAAAGACGTGAATGGTACCCTGCTCTTTCATGCACCGGTGGTTTAATTATACTGTACGTATTATTGGACAATGATATTCTGCAAAATCAAATCATTGTGCAAGAATGTATTAAAAAGAAATCGGTGAGATAAAGTCTAATCAAATAATTCACAGAGTAAGTACGTATCTCATAACAAAATTCGGTCTACAATGCACATAAAGTGCTTCTGGAAAATAGACGGCGTTGAATTGCCCGTAGGTCACTTGCATTTCACCGACGATCCCCGCAGCATCTCCATCTCGGCCGAAATACCTGTCCTCCCAACAACCCGATTTCGATGAGAATACATACATCTTGCATAGGGACGGTGGCCATTCCGATTTTCTTAATCCAGGGGTCTACGGGGTCCATAGGATGCTGGTAACCCAAAGAGGGGATCATAAACACCTCGTAGTGGGGTGATATCATCGGGTCATAGACAAGATGCAAATGGTATGTCACACCCCTCGCATCAAGCTTGGGTGGTGACGTTGGTAGACTATGCCACTGTCTCGTCGCGGGATTGACCACGTAGTTGCCACTAAGTAAGAGGAGACCATTACAGTGATCCTCGATGCTGTAGTCGTTCCAATCAACACAGTTCTCGTTGTAGATGTATCCGCAATGAGGGCTGGCGGAGGGCAGGAAGCTGAAGTCGCCCCTGATCGCGGAGGAGGAGGGGCGGGCAAAGAACTCCGGGAACTTGTGCTCGTCGAAGTGGACAAAGAGGCCGGCAAGCGAGAGCGGGAGCAGGTCGGCGCGCAGGAGGCGGCGGCCGTCGACGGCGTCGCGCCAGGCCCTGCACACGCAGCGGGACGCGGTGGAGGACGTCGGCGAGCACGTCGTCCGGCAGGCGCGTCGTGTGGTCCTCCAGCGGCTGCTCCTCGTCGCCGGCCATCGCCTCGCCGCGAGAACACGATCCGGGGCTGGAGGAGCTTTGATTTTGAAACCCTTTGGGCGATTTTTGATTTGAGCGAAGGAGAAAATTAAGCCGCAAGATCGGTAGGTTTTATTTTTTAGAATTTCAGGATCGGTCGGTTAGTCGTGGTGTTCCGACTTCGTATCGAGCGGAGTTGGGCTTTCGTTTCGTGAAAGCAGTTTGGACCATAAATATGGACGATCAGTCCATCACCAGCCCGACTCAGGATGATCAGTCCATCACCAGCCCGAATTCCAAGTACTCTTAAAAAAACGAATTCTCTGTACCACCTTTTTTTTTTTTGAAATTTTCCACTGCATATATTAGGTCAGCAAGCTGCCTCGTTAAAAACCCTCCAGTCCCTTTCGGTACCCTGGTAGGGAAAAGAGCGTGTCTGAAACTTGCCGCCTCTCAACGTTCGAACAGACTTACATCATCTGCGAGGAGCCCCAGAATGCAATCTGGAGGATCCTCGTGCCATACCACGGACTGAGGCCCTGTCACTAAGCTAGCTATACAGTGAGCAACCATGTTGCTTTCTCTAGGAGTAAAAGTGAAAGTTACATGGGCAAAACCTCTAGCTAGAAAAGAACACTCCTCATAAATCGCCGCAGCCAGACCCAGGGAGTTTCCATCCTCTTTCATCACCTCAATGACTTCAAGACAATTGCTATTCACTTCGATCTTGGTGCATCCAATTTGTCCTGCCAATAGTAGACCGTCACGGAGCGCTACTGCCTCAGCCATAGCTGTGCTGGAGATGTTGATGATTGCACAGCTTTGGCCAGCGATAAAACCTCCACGATCATCACGGATGACTGCCCCGGAACCACCAGACCATGTATCCTGGTAGAAAGAAGCATCAACATTTAGTTTAACGTACCCTTCTCTTGGTAGTTCCCAACCATGTTTCTGCCTGCCGCCATTCTTCTTCTAAGCTCTGAAGTAGTTCAGTGCCACAGCTGCTATTGCTTGCGCTGACCTTGCAGGTTGCTGCACCTTTTCCTCATGGACTATCTTCCTTCTCTCCCCACATATACCAGCAGGCAGTCGCTAACACTTCACGATGGCCCATGTCTTGTAAGTTCGGCATGGTCATCTCATCTGCCCTCATTAAGGCCTCAAATACTCCTGAGCCCTCACGGTCGAGGGAACAAGCTGCAGAAATTTTTGTACTTAGACCAAGATTCTCCCAAATTTCAGCTACTCTCGGACACTTGAAGAATGCGTGCATCGTGTCCTCGCAATGAACCTTGCAAATGGGGCATAAGCTGCTAGTGGCAATGTGTCTGTTAGCCAGAATTGCCCTACATGGTATGGTTCCATGCAAAAACCTCCAACAGAAAATTTTAACTTTTGCTGAAACTTTGAGAGACCAAATGTTTTGCCATACTGGATTCACATTTGCAGAACCAACTTCATTTGTTCGCAGAATTTTCCGCCCATGTTGGTGATCCCATTCTGCATAGTAAGCTGACTTGACCGAAAAAAGCCCATTTTTTGTGTAATTCCAGGAGACAAAGTCATTCATCATACCCATAGCAAGTGGGATTTGCATAATACGATTGACATCCACCGAGTAGAAAGTCTCACGTAACTTTGCCTCATTCCATGATCTAGTCACCGGATCAATAAGTTCAGAGACCTTAGTTAGCACTGAATTACCACGCGGGGAGATAATCTTTCTAGATGTGTTGCTTGGAATCCACGCATCGGACCAGATATTGATCTCCGATCCATCACCTACCCGCCATATGTGCCCTCTTTTGAAGGTTTGGATTCCATACCATATGCTCTGCCATGTATACGAAGATCCCTTCTTCAACTCCGCATTTAGAAGGTCCCCCGACGGGTAGTATTTTGCTTTAAGAACCTGAGCACACAGCGACTCCGGTTCACAGAGCAATCTCCAAGACTGACGTGCTAGCAAAGCCAAATTAAAGCAGTGCAAATCCATAACCCATACCTCCTTTCTTTTTGGGAAGGCACATCTTCCACCAAGCGAACCAATGCATATGTTTCTGGCTGTCTTCGTCTCCCCACCAGTAACGTGAGATTGCATCAATAATCCCTTTGATTACTTGTTTCGGAAGTTTGAAGACTGACATTGCATATACTGAGATTGCCTGAGCCACCGCTTTAATAAGGATCTCTTTGCTTCCAAAGGATAAAATCTTCTCTTTGTATCCTGCCAACCGGTTGCACACCTTATCTATTAAATCAGCAAAACTATCAACTCTATCCAGACCAACCAACGGTGGCAGCCCCAAATACTTTTCTGTAATTGCTTCGGTTAAAATATTTAGCCGCACACAAATCTCCTCCCTTGTCGTAGCTGGAGTACAGGGACTAAAGAAAATGCTAGATTTTGCATCACTCACCAACTGTCCCGATGCCATACAGTACCTTTGCAGGACCTTTTGAGTGTGTTTGCATTTGTGATGTCCGCCCTCATCAGAATTAAGGAGTCGTCTGCAAATAAAAGGTGAGAAATAGCCGGCGCATTCCTACAAACTTTGACTCCTATTAAATTCCCCTCCTCTTCCTCATACTTCAACAAGCTCGTAAGTCCTTCAGCACATAAGAGGAATAAATAGGGGGACAGCGGATCACCTTGTCGGAGACCACGGGAAGGGGAGAATTGGTCGGTCTCTCTCCCATTAAAACGAACTTGGTACTTGACAGATCGCACACATTCCATGATCAGCTTGATCCAATTTTGATCAAAGCCCAGCCGAGACAACATCTTCTCCAAGAAACTCCACTCAACGTGATCGTATGCTTTATGCATATCGAGTTTGATAGCACAATTCCCAACCTTACCGATCTTTTTATTCTTGATGGTATGATAAGACTCAAAAGCAATAAGCACATTGTCTGTGATGAGACGACCAGGCACAAACGCACTTTGAGTGGGTGATATGATTTCCGGAAGAATAGTTTTCAACCTAGCTGCCAACACCTTTGAGATCACCTTGTAAATTACGTTGCAAAGGCTTATTGGTCGAAATTGGGTAACCCTCTCCGGGCTCTCTACTTTTGGGATCATGACTATAGTAGTGTTGTTCCAGCCCTCCGGAATTGTGCCAGCATTAACAGCGATCAGTACCTCGTCAGTCAACTCCTCCCCGATTAAAGGCTTATTCTCTGTACCACCTTTGTTTTGTTTAAGTTTCGTGGCACTCCAACGAGCTCACCTACGGTGCTCGACAAGTGTTCGATGGAATTTGTCGACGGTATTTTTTTCCAAGGTTCTAACGAACAATACCTCCGTTTTTTAATATAAGATGTTTTAGGTGGTACACATGTTATCTATATGCACACTAAAATGAGTGAACATGCACACAAAAATGTGTCTACATACATTTGTGTGCATGTGGACAAAAGCTAAAACATCTTTTATTAAAAAACGGAGAGAGTAACTGTTTGTTTCAATGTACAGACACTGTAACACTGGACCGAATGAATAAGTTTCTTAAAGTCCTTCATGTGATTGAAGAACAGAAGACCCATAAGTTCACTCATGTATTATTTGGGTTGTGCTGTATTAGGATTTGAACCTGACAATATATGTGATTGAAACATCAAAGTTTTAATTAATAATAAAAGGTTTAAAGGATCTGCTAGGTAGCTTAAACTCAAAAATCCTCAAAAGGGGGTTTTGGGAGTTAATTCAAGGAATCTGCTAGAGATGGTCTAAACCAAAAGCATTATCACCATGTTGTCTTTGCCTGATAATACACTGGAACATACCACAAGAAATCATTGAATACTCACCATGAGGCCAACAATTAATCACAAATTACGACCAGGCAAGAAGAGGCTAACACAGACTAATGTAACTATGTATGCATGTAACTGATTCGATCCATATTCTTCACCAAGCACAGGGGCAAAACTGACTGAATTATATCAAGCAAGAAAATATAGCTATTAAAGAACTGGGAAGCATTTTCTTTAGAGGACCAGCTAGCTCTAGGGGAAGAAGGATTACAATTACACTCGGCTCAGAAGCAAACAGCACGGGACTACAACGACGCTTCATTAAGGTTGTAGTCATTATTCATCTCTGGAAGTGATCAGTGCCCATTCGCGGGGTGATAGGATGGATAGCGGCTACTTGCTCCGTTCGCTGAGGTGGGATAATCCCTCAACTGATAGGGATAGGCGTTCACGTCTGCCCCGAAGTTTGACATGGAGGAGTTGTCGGTGCGGCTGTATGGCCACTGGCTCATCGCCATATCATCGAACTGGCTGCTCGAGTATGCAGGGAGATCAAACTGTGAATAACTCCTGTCCCTAAGCCCTTGAGGGGCACCGTTCAGATCACCGTAGTACGGTGGAAATTCCTCGTCATAGTACTGCTCCGACTGGTCAAACAGGTACGGATCACTAAACATGGCATAATCAGGTGTGCTGGCACTGTTGGGCACATTATTGGGCAAAGAGAACTGCCGAGCAAATCCTGGCTGTAGAACCTTTCTTCTGTCGATAAGCTCCTCATCCAGCAAGTCATTGATGATGTCTAGGTGAGGAAACTCGTCGCCTACCAGGCCTTGCGGTTGGTATGGAGTAAATCTGGTAGAAATTTCCGACAAAAGTTGCTTGCTTTGTGGTCTTCCATTCAAATTGAGCTTCTCAGATTCGTTACTGATGCTTGAATTCAGCACACCATGATCATTACTGTTGCTGCTGCTACAGCTTGCCTCTTGTGAGCTCTCCTCTCTCCACTGGTACTGGTTGAGTGACTCCGGCTTCACAGTTCCAAAAGTAAATCCAGGCTTCAATGATGAATTTTCTTTCCTAGACGAGGTATCTGGTGACAGAATGGAAGGTGATGATGCAAACATGGATTGTGAGTGTGTAACTCCTAGACCAGATGAACTTGTCTGATAAGTGACACCGCTTGCCCCAGCAGAACTTTTTTCCATCATGGCATTACGGTAAGACCGGGGAATGTAGCTAGGAGCACTGGCAGAGGGCTCATTGCCCAACCGTCCAACTGCACTCCTCGAACGAGAAAGAGCTGGTGCGGTCTGAACTGTTGAAACAGCAGGTGCCGCTTGTTTTGCTGCCGGCACTTGTGGGGCACTCAAGGGCCTCGAAACTGTAATGGCCTGGGTGGTGGTAGCGCTGCTTAACAGAGAAGTTGGCTTCTGAGCTTCTGATTTGGCGGGTACAGGTACCTGCAGAGGTCTACTTACAACTGGAACTGGCCTCTCAATATGGGTTGGAGCAATTGCCGGATGTCCTTTATTTGGAACTATCTGAACTGCCGGGATGGAAGAGGCACCCGTTCTTGTAGCAGTAACTGCAGCACCTGAAACTTCTGTTGCACGGGAACTCAGACTGTTGGTGCTTTCTAATGAAGATTTTGGCTGCTGGGAGAAGATAGGTTGCTTCTTAACAGGGCTCATAGAAGGGAAGGAAGACTCTGTCACTCTTAACTTGGAGGGGCTCATGACATCAGCATGCCGCTGTGCATTTTGCTTCTTCTGCAACACAACTTTGTCATCCTGAAATGAGTTGATTTGGATTCTTATTCAGCTGAGCAGACTACTTAACAAATTGATGAAAGAAATAGCAAGAGAGAACAACACCCTTCTGCAAGACAACTTTTATTATCTGACATGGGCTGCTTAGTGGCATATTTCTCACAAACTGCGCATCATCATAAATGAAAAGGCTGGTAGGTCTGTGCATACCTCAGCTTCAAGTCTCATGTCCTTTGAGCTGCTAGATCCGAAAATACCATTAGGTGTTGAATTTGATCCACCAAGTGCAAACCCTGTTCTTGTTTCAGTATCCTTATTCCTCCGGTTATTCCCCCTGAATCAAAAAATATAGCATGATAAATACTACGTGACAAATGGGGAAAAAGAATTAAAATATAAATATACCTATTAGATGAGGATTTGACACTTGTCCAGGCACCCCCGTAGATGACCCATTCAAAATAACTGAAGGAACCGAGTCAGATGAACAAGTAGACGAGCTATCATCCACACATGAAGTTCTCTTTCCTGCTTGGTCAGCTTCGGGCACAATCATCGCTTGAGCTTCTGAAGCGTCTGCTTCCCAGTTAACCGGACTGGATTCACGGTCTTCAAAATCAATATGAAGCACCTCTGAATTATCATCTCTGTTATCAGAAACATCAGATGCTTCGTCAGGATTGTCGGCATTTGAGGTCACTTCTTCCGCTTGACTTGAGATATCATCAGGGATTCTATCATCTGATGGACTGCTCTCTGTAACGATATCCTTCATGTCAAACCTTTCACTTTTTCCTTTATTATTTTTCTGACTGTTTTTCTTCTGTTTGGCCTGGGCGAGAGAGAAAGAAGACATTATCAAAGATGTCCTGAACTAATAGAAAGAGCACACAAAGGCACAAATGAGGTGCCAACACTGCAATCTCCTATAATCAACTGTGTGTACAAAGTAACATTGAAACAGATTAGGGGGGAAACGTGTTAAAACTAGAAACCAAGAGGTGTGTACATCAGAATTTATTATGATCGATAAAATATATAATGATAGGTATAATGATACAATAGATGCCATGGTTGCACTAGACACTAGAAGATGAACCAAACCTGTTTTTTCCTGATACGTTTTTCCTTCTCAGCAGCACTCCGCTTTGCCTTAAGTTCAATTTCTGCAAGCCCAGCAGCTTCTTCTTCACGAATGAGCTCCTCTTGGCGCTTCAAAGCCACCGCCTCTTGGTATGCCACTTCAATTCGACTGATTTCAAAAATTATAAGTAACAGATGCATAGAGACCATAGTTTACTGGAGATTTATAAGATGTATGAATTTCATCACGGGAAACCTGGTTCCCCAAGGAAAATAACATGGAAACAGATCTATCAAATATCAAATACTGGCAGTTGTATGCCTTGCCACAAATGGTAACTAGCACCAGGATAGTCATCCACTAAAGAATCAAATATAAACAAAAGGACAGGTCTAGCATCGAATGCTTGGAATTGATATTTCAAGTTGCTGACTCTTGTGTTACACAATTGTGGAGCAAAATAAGAATCCTAGATGGCCATGTTAAACTGCAAAAAAAAAAACTACTCACCTGAATATATGAGCCAAGGCAAAAAATTCTAGCGTCTTCCAGCCGAGCTCTATAAGTCGTCTATCGTCGCGCTCAATAGAGTCTTTGTTGAAGTCATCACCCGAGCTGCTATCCTATAATCACATAATTGGTTAGGACTAGGTACACAGACTAGAACAAGAACTCAACAAGACAATATTCTTGAAGAGAACATTTTTCTTCCAGTTTGTAACTCACCAAGACGCAAGTAAATGACTCCTAGATCCTAACTCACGACAGATTGTTTAGCAAAGCTTAGTTGTTGAACAAAACCTCAAAATCTATATCTTCTGGTTATAAAGTGGATGGATGGTATGAAAAAGGCGCTTCATGTTTTAAGGTTGAAGCCAAAATGAAAATATCAGCAGTTAATATCCAGTGGAGTTGCCATACGATGGTTACCTTAGTAAGCTAACTTTACAAACTGGTAAAAAGAAAAATACATACCTTTGTGCGGTTCTGTGAGCTTTTTTCATCCTTCGCAGGCAATGGTTGGTGCGGCAGTGTGTCTAATGTAGCTCTTTCAAGCAAAAGTAACACATCATCTGCCAAGACAAACATATCCTGCTCAACAAGCACCATGGAAGTGCTTCGAGCATCTGTGTCCGTTAGTTTGGACACGCCCTTTTTGTTCTTGCTCTGATACTCCAGAGCCTTCAGCCCGCTATACAGTGAGTCCATTACTAAGGTTGATGTAACTTCCTTTTCTATGAAAAAATGCTTCACTAAAACTTTCAATACAGTGTCGGTCTTCTCCCTTGTCATCTGTCGTCGCATATTTGGATCCATCGCTAGCCAGAACGCATTGAAACTGCAACCCACCAAATGAACATTTCAATAATACATAGGGACAACACATTCGAATTATATAAAATATTTACTAAAGACGTGCTTGGTCATAAGCCATAAGATAGTAGCCAAAAAGATATTTATCTAACCTGGACCATCTCAGTCTATCCTCAATCAACCTGCAGAGTTTGCTTCTTCTTTCATCAATAAATCGCCAGCAAATTTGCTCCACATTTGATAAATACACCCTAACTAATTCTCTTCGGTACTGGCCATCAAGGCACCGAAATGGGCGGTCCGCCTTCTCCCTCAAATATTACAATGCAGAAGCAGACTTGGTTATGCAAAGCTAATATATAATCAACTCCAAAAATAACTGATATAACACTACAGTTCACCCAGAGTTGGTGAAATCGACAGAAGGAAAATGGAGGCTACATAACTACAGAAAACAGATACCTAATAACTTGAACTTGAGCTTTGATGGTAAGAACATCATCAACAACAAAGCCATCATGTAATTTTGATAGCTCCATAAATTTTTTCCACCCCCAGTCATGCTCTTTCTTCCAAAATCGGTGCAGCGTATCTGAAATGCACTTTCTTTAAGCTTTACATGCAAAACTTAACCAGAAATACTAGCCAAACAAGACAGCGGTATATCAAACTCACCAGAATACTTGGATTTCTTTGGGTCTTTATTAATTACAGCTATTGTAAACTGTGCAAAGTGACTCCATCCTGAAATAAAGGCAACCAATATTCAAGATAACATTCTGCAATCATTAAGTGTGCCATGGTTGACAATACATGGAACATTTCATCTACCTGGGAGCAATTTATCATGGTTCGCGACACAAAGAAAGAGTGACAGGTGATTGCAAACATCACATCCTTGTGGATAAATCAGGATGTACCTGAAAGTCAACCAGTAGATATTAACACATGATGCAGACAAAAGCTTGGGCTTACATATCTACCTCAAAGATGGTACTTACTGAAATTTAAAAGTCCGCACACTATATATAAAAACGCGGAGTACATAAAAACTCAAAATAGGCAAATTAAATAAGGAATAATCATGTCTAGAGTAAATGTGTATGCAAATAAAATGGGAAGGCGGGAGTAGTTCTAGACATATTCCATGCAACCCAAGTTACAAACAAGAAGAAACTTATAAATATGTACTGTAAGTCCAATTGGTAACCTATGAACGCCATACCATTTATAACCGCCAACATCAAAGGAGTTACTCCGTAGCTCCCTCTTGTTAATTTGGGAAAAATTATCAATCCTCCATGTAAACTTCCCATAAAGTTCAGCAGGCCTTGGCCCTAATACGAGGAAATAAAAGCAACAGGTCAAGAAAGAGTTGATGCTAAGTATCTAAGAAATTGTAAGGATTGAAATGCAGATATAAACAAACTAAATAAAATTTTGACTTATTAATTCTGTTCTGGCCAGAATGGGCAGAACGATCCATTCTCAGGACCAAAACAGTATTCACAATCTGTCATCTCGTACCGGTCCAAATTCTGGTCATTCCGGCTAGAACTCTCATACCAGCCGGTACGATTGACAAATGTAGTACTGTTGGTCTTCCAGTACTCAGGCACTCATATAGGCTCCAACCAACCCGCTTATTCCTCCCCTCAGCGAGGTGGGACTAACGAAGGTTTTACCGTTCTGGCAAAACCAAGATGGGCATCGAATATTGGGCCTGGTACCTACAGGCTTGTTGGGCCGGTCACTTCTAGCGCAGTACACAATGACAAGCATGTCACACTAATCCCTTCCATCCTTTTTTGTATTTTTCCCTACTTATTTTATTTTATGAGCCACATATGTATATACATAAATTGTTTTCATTTAACTTACAAAAACCCGTAATGGAATGCCGAAATGATCCGATATGGGTGATACCAAGACATTACGTAGCTAACACCAACCAGAATGGTGACCAGAATGGAATTAGTAAGTATGAGATAAAACCCTTTGCGGCATGTGACATTCTCAAAAAAAGCATTGGCAAGCGATGGAGCATACTGAAACAAGGTAACATAGAACCTGCTAAGTAAAGCACATGATGGAGCGTAGGAGCATAGGCAGGTTGGGTGCAGCGTGCCTGCTTTGGAAGCATGAGGTAGTAAGTTGATTCACAGTTGTAATTTAATTAAGACACAGGAGTGCATTTTTTCTCTCCCGGTGAATCCATTAAAACAGACCAGGCCTGATTCCAGTTTCCCTTTTTGGTCAAAACGATCATGTGAGGTCAGGTCTTACAAGTAAATACATATTAGGGAACATGTATTTGACCGCCATGTCACTCACACACAATGATGGGGATATCGCTTATCGAGAACTTATCGATCGACCCAAGATAAGGGGTAAATCGGCCGGTTTATCGGCATATTGGCCGATTTATCTTATCGGTCAGACACCTGTAAGCGACAAATCGGCCAGTTTATCAGAATATCGGCCGATATCTTGAACAGTGCTCACACATGATAGAAACCCTAATAGGCATGATATAACTACAGAGTCAAATAAGTAAATATTCTTGAACATGTCCAAACTATTTGCTAGTGTGACAAACGAATTTTTTAGTATTCCTTTTATCACCTTTTCCATTTCCATACATTAATTAACAATTAGATGACTTAGTATCAACCTGGAAAATAGTCGAGTTTCCAATAAATAACTATAGAAACTCAAGAATTCTAAATCAAAGAATGCTTCAGTCAGTACTTTGGTGCACATCTCAACAATCTAACTGTAATCTGAATGAAATTTCAGCTACCATTTTGACATGAGTTTTATTTATGAATGGTATTGCATGTCTCGTGAGCATAAAAACGCATCAATAAAATTCTGTAGAATTCAGTCAGCTTACGGTATAAAGAACGATACATCTGAATTGATGTAAGATACCTAGGTTTGGCTCAGCACTAGAACCATATAACAGTTAGCATAACCTGAGGACTTCTCAAGTTTGTATGTCCTTGCTATATCAGAATTAGTTAATTACATAAAAGGACAAATGAGCCTATATTTGAAGGGGTCGAAATGGAACTATTTGTCACTGCTTCAAAATACTGATTCATCTTATCACTAACCAGCTCAGTGGGAACAAAAAAGTTGCATGCCCTAATTTGATCATATTAGTTGTCTTAAACCTAACCAGTCAACCCAGAATTGTACACAGCTGCAACGACAAAATAAACTCGCAAAAGATACCTAAGTCATCATTTGAATTCCACTATAGTCATGGGGGATTCAGGGACATCACTTAATCAGTTCCACATGCAGTAAGTAGCATCGAAACAAAATCAATTGTTTTACTTTTTTAGAGAGAACAGTTTCATGAGGACTAAATAGGTCTAGGTAACTGGGAAATGATATATCAGAAGTTTAAAATAATTACGTTCGGACAAAGCAATAACAGGCAATATGAAGAAATGCAAGATAAGGTGGACAAACATACCACAATCATCCTCATCAGTGTCTGAGTAAGCTGGTGAAGTGGATGGTGTTCCATTCTCAACTTGCTCGCTTGACCTCCACTCCGCTAAAGAATCCCCAGAATAGCTTTGCTGATCACTCGGCAAGTCCTCGGTTGACGAGGATCTACCGTCCTCTGTATGGTCTACTTCCACACTGCCAGCCATGAACCTATCCACCTGAGGAGGTGCAACGCAGCTGCAGCACCGACCTCGCCGTTTTCCTTCCTACAACACGAATTGCACCCCTAAAGTCAACAACCTCAGCTTCGGTAACAAAAGGAGCATAAAAACGACAAACCTACTACAATCCTAGCGCCCCGATACGCCAAATGCAGAAACAGCTAGGGCAGGGAAAACTTATATCTACCGGGTGGTGCAATCTCGTAACGAGCAATCGGTGACAAGTGTTGTATACAGAGCTGGCATTGCAGAGGAAGCAGTGCGACGATCAAGCAATCGCATATATACAAGGGTAACGACATAGCACAATAACTAGTTCGTGTCACATGGCATAAAATACTCGTTCCAGACCACGGAGACGCCTACGGTCTACGGAACATACAGTCCGCAGCCGAACCAGATAATACCTAGAATCCCGAGGCGGCGGAGGCTTAAACCTAGGCAGCATTAAATCATCATCCACGTACAATGCTAATCCTCTTCCCTCCCTTTCTACGCGCCTGCCCCCAGCTAACGTAAGAAAATCATCACCACGCGCGCCAACACGGAGCTGGCGCGCAACACCGTCAGCTAAGGTAAGCCCAGGGCAGGGCGCCCGTCCCATCCCAACCTAGACAATCCCAGGCATGCGCCCATTCCATCCAATCTCCCCCAGGGAATGACCGGACAGGACCTAGAATCCTGAGGCCGCGGAGGCTTAAACCTAAGCAGCATTAAATCATCCACGTACAAAGGTAATCCTCTTCACTCCTTACGCGCCTGCCACCAGCTAGACTAAGAAAATCATCACTACCCGCGCCAACACAGAGCTGGCGCGCAACACCGTCAGCTAAGCTATGCCCAGGGCAGGGCGCCCGTCCCATCCCAACGTGAGGCGTGCCCCCGCACGGAAGCCAACCCAATCTCCGTCCGGGGAACGGCCGGGGGAGAAGAGACCACGCAGGCACGCACGCAGATTAGATCGGGGCGGCGCCGGGCCGCGAGCGCGCCAATGCACCCCTCGCCGACAAACGGAAAATAAACAAAATTCGCTCCTCCGATTCGACCCTTCCCCCCGCGTCGTCCGGATCTGACCTCACCTCCCTCCCCCGCGTCACGTCACACCGACGCCGTTCAGCACGCGCGCGCGCGCGTGCGCGTGCACCGGGGCCCGAGGATCGAGATTTTACCTGCACCCGGCGGCTCGTCGTCGTCGGTGGCGGCGGCGGCGAGGGCAGCCGCAACGTCGACGAAGGAGGAGGAGGAGATAGGGCGGGAGGCGGGGAGCGGGCGGGCGTGTGTGCGCCCTAGTCGAGCCAGAGTAATCGGATCGGGCTATAAGCTTATTAGGCTTAGTCAGATCCCTCAGCCTAACCAAACCAACCAACGAGAAATGATTTCCTGCGTATTTCCTGGTGAGGATGGAGATGGATGAAGATACGCTGGTATTTATAGCGTGGCAGCGCGTCACCATTTACTCTGCTCCTTTTGATGAGCCAGCCCGGTTTTTTGGAAGCATCGGCACGATATCGCGTCTGCCCTAGGTCATTACAATTGCGGTTTCGGCTAGGGCACGTAGCTCCAGGGGAGATCAATGGCGGCTTCCAGGTGGTTGTTGGGGTATGAGTGGGATCCACCTCATGGGGTCATCCTGTCCATCCGTCGCACGCATTTCGCTAACCTCTATCGTCTTCTTCTTTCGTATTCGACGTACCTTAATTTTTACCCGTGCAGTATATAACGTTCACCGTTATTGTCTCCCGTAACGGTTAAGATTGTCTCGATGTTTTGTTATGTCATCCTCGTGTCTCCGTTGGGCTTGCGTTGTCCGACTCAGCTTCCGATGTCGGCGCATTAGGGTTTCCTTCAGTTATTTGTTGGGCTACTGCCATCTTAGTTGCCCCGTTATTCGTGGGGCGACACCACCTCCCTTTATGATCGAGTTGAATACGACGAGAGAAAAAGGCAAGGCGGGAGGGAAGGGTGCATAAGGAGGAAAGGGCAATGGAAGGTTGACGACAGTTGGAGTTTGTTTTTACGTACCATGTCGGTTATGTCGCATCCATGAGACGATTGTGGTTCTAGCCAGAATCCTCTACATCTACTTATCATGTTAGTATGCATCCACATCTGCGAGGACACGTCAAACCAATCAACTATTCAACTACGGTCTGCGACACCACGAAGATCTTCGATCAAAGTCAAGCACAATGAAAGACAAAAGGAAAGAGAGGAGAAAATGGGAATGAATGGTTGACGACAATGGGAAGGGTGGAGTTTGTTTCTTGTCGTTTACTTACAGTGTTGGTTATTATATGCATGTTGCCTCTATTGGGCTATTGTCATATCCATGGGGACATATCAACGAGTAAATTATGAGTCGCGACATCTTCTTTCAACAAGAGAAACGACAATAGAGGAGAGAAGGTTGAGCTAGGAGGAAAGGTCATTGAACGGTTGACGACACCACCTCCCTTTATGATCGAGTTGAATACGATGAGACAAAAAGGCAAGGCGGGAGGGAAGGGTACGCAAGGAGGAAAGGGCGATGGAAGGTTGACGACATGTGGAGCTTGTTTTTTCCTTACCATTTCGGTTATTACGTCCATCAGACGATTGTGGTTCTCCCGTAACGGCTCAGATGATCTCTATATCTTGTTAGGTCATCGCTCATGTCTCCCGTGGGGTTTGTGTTGTCCGACTCAGCTTCCGATGTTGGCGCATTAGGGTTTCCTTCAGTTATTTTGTCGGGCTATTGCCGTCTTAGTTTGCCCTGTTATCTGTCGGTCGGTACCACCTTTGTTTACGATCGAGTTGAATACGACGAGAGAAAAAGGCAAGGCGGGAGGGAAGGGTGTGGGGACCCCGGACTAGCCGTCCGAAATACCCGATTATGCTTAACACAACGATCCCGTGATCAGTCTGTCGTTGCACATAATCCGAACTGAATATCAAAGTTTACATCCATACAATACCGAGTTTAAAGTCTTACAAACCTGGCCATACAGGCCTAATTACACATAGGTGCCTTCAAGGGCCAAATCATCTTTATTCAGCGGAAGCTACGGTAGTAGGGCTAAACCAACTCGACAACACCCGACAGGCAGCTGACTTATGAAGATCTTAGTTCGCATAGACGTCGCCAAACTCCTCTTCAACGCAGGGTTCCTCGAAATCTGGCTAAGACAATAGCCAGGGACGAAACCAATGTGAGTACATTGGATTGTACTCGCAAACTACCCCAACTTGAGTAAGCACTAGCTTTTGCTTCTTAAAAACTTTTATTTGAAAAACTCTCAAAAACCTTTTTCTAAAAGGGGAGAGAGAGAAGAAGTTTATCCTTTAAGAAAACACCATTTTAACTGTTTTTCCGGAACTCTTCCGGTATCCAACCATAACCTGGTTATGGTTCCAAACCCATCACCACCCCGTACCAACTCATTGGTACCGGTGGGAAATAATCCTTTCCAAGTCCATTTCCTCAACACAAAACAGGGTTTCCAAAACTTTGCAGATGGTCTTAGCAGTTCTTCCCAACTGTCCATATCCGAGGACTCGGCTATTCGAATAGTTTCACCCTCTGCAGAGGTAGCACGCTTTTCCCACACCCATCCGGTCACTCATCGTGTCGGCCACGTCCCGCCATACCAGAGGTATGCGAAGTTGAGTTCCCGGCCATAGCCTGTCCTTTGCTCATGCTAGTATAGGACCCTGCCGCTACGACACTTTCCACCGACACTCAAATCCTCAGAAACTAAGTGTGGGGACTCGTAGTTCTGCCCGGCGGACCCAAGGGAGCCCTTCAATCCTCTTCCTTCAAACACGTCCATACCGGCTTCCGGTAGACCAACACTGAAGAGGACCCAGGTCAGGGGGTAGGTCACCAAACCATCCCCTCATGGAACGAGGTCATCCTCGTTATTGAGGCATCCAGTACTAGCACAGGCAAATTATATGACTACGCCCTTGCCCATATGTGGGTAAATGTGGTCGCACAGATTTTTGGCTGGGGATGTAAGTACCAGGACACAATGTGCATTTTTCCTTCCAAAAACAACACCAAACTCTGCTTTACCATCTTCATACCGACCGTTCGGTACTTCAACTTCATTCAAGTATTTTTAAAAGAGTTTTGAATAAACATTTTTTTTTTTTTCCCATCCTATAGTTGTAGATAATTACCTTATATATCTACGAGGGTGGCAAAATAGTTTTTCATATCTTTGTAAAAGGTTTTCAAAATCTTTGATACTAGTGAAGACTCATGTGTTAAAATAGAGGTATATAAGTGCAAGCTCAGTGAAGTAGCTTGCCTGGCTCCTCAAAGTTCTCGAAGTCTTGATCCTGCGGTTCAAGGTACTCTCCTTCCTCGTAGACTCCGGCAACGTTCTCGTCTAACGTCAAACAAGCAATGCAAACAATTACTATACTAACTCAAGCATCAGTACAACATCACAATTGCTACTCATAGCTACTACACACAACAAGCAACACAAGGTGATTTTAATTTAATTGATTTAATCTTTATTTAATTGTTTTCCAACTAAGGCAGAAACTAGTTGTACACCAATTAATTCACCATTAAATCTAGGTTTGTCACAAAAATTCAAACTAAAATTCTATGGTAGCTACTGATGTGTAGAAGATCACCCAATTGGATTGGGGTCATTTGGAGTTACCAAACTCCCTACACATCTGTTTTAGTTCAGAAGGTTTTTAATCAAGTTTTAGCTACCAAACAAATTTAGGTTGCTCCAAAATTAAATCCTTTTAGGGGCAACTAACCTTGGCTACAAGTGATCTAACAAAATTGGTTTGAGCTTAATTGGATCTACAAAATTCACACTAATTGGTTTAGTGCAGAAGGGTGCACTGAAGTTCAACCAAAGGCTAAGGATTTTATACTACTCAATTAATTCTACCAAAATTTGGGGAGCTAAAGGATCCTAATACAAAGCTACCAAAATTGGTTTCAAGTCATTTGGATTAATATAACTCCAGAAACAAATGGTTTAGTGTTTTAAACCTTCTGGAGCATTTTTAATAATGCATTTTTATTATTTAATTAAATGGAGTGAGACCACTTTGGTGAGTTAAAGAATTTCATAGACTTTCCAGAACAGTTGAGTTTGATTTATTTGGACTGCTAGAACTAAAGTTATTGAATTTCTAAACCGAGTCCAGTACTGAACTTCAGAAAAGAATTCAATTTCGAAAAACTGGATAAAGGTGAGATCCCTGACGGGTGGGGTCCACCAGTCAGCGTCTCAGAGGAAAACGATTCGCGCGCGCGCTTAAGTTTAAAACACTGACGAGTGGGGTCCACTGGTCAGTGACTGATTACGCGAACCGGTACGCTACCGTCGATTTCTAATCGAACGGCGCCTGGAGCTCGCGGTCATCGACGACCTCAGGCGGGCGGCGCCGCGGCTCCGGCGACGGCGAGAAGCACGGGGAAACTCACCTAGGGCTCGGGAGGTTGCGGAAAGAGGTGGATCGACGGCGGGGATCGTGGGGAAGCCTCTGGGATGAGGTGTGCTTGCTGGGGAAGCTTCTGGCGGCGACGGCGAGCAACTCCACCTCCGCGGCCGTGCTGCAACTCCGGTGCTCCTTCTGCTCCGCGTCTGTGCTCCAAACACGGGGAAACGGCGGCGGGTAAGTGCGGGGGTAATGGTGAGGCTAGGATGGGCCAGAGAGGGGAGAGGGGAAGCGAGCAACGACCTATCCGTGCTCGACCTCTTCCTCGCCTCCGGCGAGAAATCGAGGACGCTCGAGGCGGCCTGGGCTTGCGGGGCAGTGTCACCGCTCTCCTAGCGGTGCACTGAGGGGTGGAGAGTGAGGGAGAGATGCTGGAGTGAGCGGTGGTGAGGTGTGGAGGCACGGGTGCGGTGGCTTTTTATAGCCGAACCACGGCGTGCGGTGGACGGGGCGTAGGAGGGGTCTAGGGTGGGAGATAGCACGCCAGTGGGGGCGGTGCTGCACGGCGACGACCCTAGGGTGCCTAGCTAGGGCGTAGGGGGAGAGGGGTGCACGCACTGCGGCGTGAACGAGCTTGACACGGCACGGCGGCCATGGCGCGTCCGTGGAGAGGATGGATCGATGCGGCGTCTGCAGGCCACGAGGGTCGACGGGGATGTGTCCCTGATGTTGCTGGGTGGCAGGGGCGTGTCTGCGGCGAGCCACGCGGGCTGGGGTGGCGTGGAGGTGAGGAATGGGGTCGGCGTCCACGCGCGGCCAGAGCTCGGCGAGCGGCGACACGGCGACTGGAGCACGGCGTCTCAGGGCATCAGGGAGTGGTCTTTTCCTTCAG
Source organism: Poa pratensis (assembly GCA_947311845.1). Taxonomy (NCBI): domain Eukaryota; kingdom Viridiplantae; phylum Streptophyta; class Magnoliopsida; order Poales; family Poaceae; genus Poa; species Poa pratensis. Next base: position 14,147,702 of record CAMZMU010000114.1, read on the forward strand.
TCGCGTGCGGTGAGAGGTGAGGGAGTGGACGGGGGCAGGGTTGGGCCAGAGGGCAGCTCGCACGCGCGATTTCGTCGGACACCGTGCACCGCACGGTGGCGTGCGTCCGGCGACGGCCACGAGCCCACACACCCAATCTCACGCTTCCTACTTGCTTGATCGACTGAGGGGAGTGAGGGAGAGAGTGTAGAGCAAGCAAACCTTGCAGGGATCGATCAAATCGACCGATTTGATCTCGGTTTCGTGGAGTAGAGGATGAACACGGGCAGTGTTTACCACGTGCTCGACGAATTGCCTCAACGAAAATTAAATCCAATTTTCTTGAATTTAATTCCACACTTGATTCACACAAGCAAAGTAGGGATTGTTGGTGTGGTGCTAGAAATTTTTGGATATGTGCAACATAGCACATTTTGTGTTTTGGGAAGGTTCAAGAAAGAATTGGAATTTGAATTTAAGAATTTTAGAAATATTTTTAGAGAGGGAAAGAATATGAGAACAAGGTGAGAGTGATCACATGTCACCCCTCTGAATTTGTTTTGAAAACAAAATTTGATTTTCTTTATAAGAGGAAATTTGTGTGACTTGTGTCACATGATTTTATGTGGGAGTTTTTATTTTGTTTCTTTTCTTTTCTTTAAATTTTTATTTCAAACAAACACAACTCAAGCAAGCAACATAAGCAAGCACACATAAAGTAACAGAAAATTTTTGTTGGCCCACATTTTCGACTAATAAAACTGGGTTACAGATTTGGGACGTTACAGATCCTTCCCCCCTTAGGATAAATCTCGTCCCGAGATTGTCTAGGCTTAGGTGCTAAAGAGGTTGGGAAACTCGCTTCTAAGATAGTCCTCACGTTCCCAAGTTGCTTCCTCTTCGGAGTGATTAGTCCACTGGACTTTGTAAAACTTGATCTTGTTCCTCCGGGTGAGACGAATATCTTCGTCGAGAATTTTGAATGGTCTCTCGCGGTAGGTCAGATCATGGTTCAGGTCGATGGATTGGTGGTCAATGTTCTTGAAAACGTCAGGCTGGTCAGGAACTTCAAGACACTTCCGGAGCAGGGAAATGTGGAAGACATCATGAAATTCCGATAGTTCTGGGGGTAACTCTAACTGATAGGCTACCTCTCCGCGACGGGCAAGAATCTTGAAAGGTCCAATATATCTGGGTGCCAACTTTCCTTTGACATGGAAACGTTGCATCCCTTTGAGTGGTGTCACCCGAAGATAGACAAAATCTCCAGGTTGAAAAGTGACGTCACGACGCTTGGAATCAGCATAACTTTTCTGACGGGATTGGGCTGTTTTGAGACGTTCACGGATAAGTTGGACTTGCTCCTCGGCTTCTCGGAGGGTATCTGGTCCAAACACTTTTCCTTCTCCGGTCTCGGACCAGTTCAAGGGTGTACGACACTTCTTGCCGTAAAGTGCTTCAAATGGGGCCATTTGCAGGCTAGACTGATAACTATTGTTATAGGAAAACTCTGCAAATGGAAGGCAATCTTCCCATTTAGAGCCATAGGCTAGGACACATGCACGAAGCATATCTTCCAGAATCTGGTTTACTCGCTCAGTCTGTCCTCCGGTCTGAGGGTGATAGGCTGTGCTGAAAGATAAGTGGGTTCCGAGGGCTTCATGAAGAGCTTTCCAGAACCGTGAGGTGAACTGCGTGCCTCTGTCAGATACAATCCTCTTAGGCACTCCGTGCAGGCTTACTATTCTGGAAATATACAAGTCTGCTAACTGGTTCCCTCTATAAGTGGTGTTGACGGAATGAAATGGGCAACTTTGGTCATCGATCAACTATGACCCAATTGAGTCATGGCCTCGGTTTGACCTAGGAAGTCCGGTAATAAAATCCATTCCAATTTCATCCCATTTCCACTCGGGGGTCTTAAGGGGTTGGAGCAATCCGGCAGGGCGCTGATGCTCTGCTTTGACTCGCTGACAATTATCACACTTGGCCACGAAAGATCCAATTTCCCGCTTCATTCCATGCCACCAAAACTTCTCACGAAGATCTTGGTACATCTTGGTTCCTCCGGGGTGGATCGAGTATGGGGTATTGTGGGCTTCTTTCAGGATTAGACCTTTAAGTTCCTTATCATCGGGCACACATAGGCGTCCTTTGAATCTCAGAACTCCTTCAGCATCTATGGCAAAACCAGGTGCTTTATCAAGGGTACCTTTTCTTAATACCTTCAATACTCTCATGACCCTTCTGGGCTTCTTTGATTTGGTCCAACAGGGTTGGGGCTAACTCCAGGTTGGCAAGATATCCATAGCTAACCAATTCAAGTCCGAAATCTTCGAACTCCTTAAATAAGGTTGGCTGCTCTGCTTGGATTAGGGTATTCAGGGTGCATGGCTTCCGGCTTAGGGCATCGGCTACTACATTGGCTTTTCCGGGATGGTAATGAATTCCGACATCATAGTCCTTAATCAATTCCATCCACCTTCTCTGCCTCAGATTCAACTCCTTCTGAGTGAAAATGTACTTCAAGCTTTTGTGATCTGTGTAGACCTCACAGCGATGACCCACAAGATAGGGTCGCCATTTTTTTAAAGCAAAAACCACAGCTGCTAACTCCAGGTCATGGGTTGGGTAATTCCCTCATGCGGTCGCAATTGTCGAGACAGGTACGACACAACTTTTCCTTCTTGCATCAGAACGCAACCAAGTCCGAGACGTGAAGCATCACAATACACGTCGAAACTCTTGGTGACGTCTGGCATGATTAGGATTGGGGCTGAAGTCAATCTCTTCTTCAGTTCTTGGAAACTATCTTCACACTTCTGGGTCCATTCAAACTTCTTATCTTTCTTCAACAACTGGGTCATGGGTTTGGCTATACTGGAAATCCTTCAACGAACTTGCGGTAATAACCTGCTAGTCCGAGAAAACTTCGGATTTCCGTCACACTGGTGGGTGATTTCCAGTCTAGAATGGCTTTGATTTTCTCGGGGTCAACAGAGATTCCTCCTGCAGACACAACATGTCCGAGGAATGCCACTTCACTTAGCCAAAATTCACACTTGCTAAGTTTGGCATACAGTTTGTGTTCTCTGAGGGTCTCCAAAACCAAACGCAGATGTTCAGCATGCTCTTCTTCAGTCTTGGAGTAGATAAGGATATCATCAATGAAGACAACCACGAACTTGTCGAGGTACTCCATGAAATCTTATTCATGAGATTCATGAAATAAGCTGGGGCATTGGTCAAGCCAAAGGACATAACGGTGTATTCAAACAATCCGTACGGGTGGTGAAGGCGGTCTTGGGAATGTCAGACTCTCGAATCTTCAACTGGTGATAACCTGTCCGAAGATCGATCTTAGAAAAGACTCGGGCTCCGTTCATCTGATCGAACAGATCCTCGATCTTGGGCAGGGGTACTTGTTCTTGATGGTTACATCATTGAGCTTGCGATAATCCACACACAGGCGTGTGGTACCGTCTCTTTTGTCCACGAAGATGATAGGTGATCCCCAAGGTGATGCGCTTGGGCGAATCAACCTTTACTGAGCTGATCAGCTAACTGCTTCTTCAATTCCACCAGTTCTTCTGGATTCATCCGGTAGGGTTCTGAGATATAGGGGATGTTCCAGGAATAAGTTCAATCACGAACTCAATATCCCGGTCTGGCGGCATACCAGGCAATTCCTCGGAAAAACATCCTTGAATAGATGGACCACACGGATCTCATCTAGGTTGGTGGGCTATGCCTTCATGACAACAGGGTTGGGATTGTTGGCTTGTGAGCATACTCCACTTCAGTTCCTTCGTCTGTGGTGAGAGATACGGCTCTTCTGGCACAGTCGATACGACCATGATACTTTGCTAACCAATTCATGCCCAGAATGACATCTATGCCTTGGGTTCCTAGAATGATTAGATCGGCTGGAAAGTTTTCTCCTTTGATCTCAAGAGAGACGTCGGGACAAAACAGCTTGGTCTCTACTAGGAACTCTGGGGTTTGTATAAGCAGGGGTTTGGACAAGAGGTTCCCGACTAGACCTCCCTTAACAACAAACTCCTTGGTAACAAAGGAATGGGTAGCACCAGAATCAAACAGGACAGTGCAGGTACTGAGTTGACAAGGAACGTACCCAGCACAACATCTGGCGCTTCCTGGGCTTCTTCAGTGTTGATGTGGTTCAGACGGCCTCTTGCAACAGCAGCATTGCCACGGGGTGCAGCATTCTTGCCATTTCCATTCCCATTTCGGCCTTGTCCAGGATTAGGTGCAGGGGCATTGGGGCGTGGAGCATTCCTCTTGGGATTGGGGCAGTCTCGGGAGTAATGACCCTTGTTGCCGCATTCAAAGCAGACAACGCTGGCAGTAGGGGTAAAAGTGTTGGTGTTTCCTCCGGGACGATTGTTGCCATTGGGGCGGTAGTTGTTGTTGATGTTTGGGCGGGGGACATTGTTGTTGCTGTTGGGACGGTTGGGATAGTTGGGACGTGGAGCTGGGGGTGGTCGATAAACTGGCTTGGGTGCTGGCTGGAAGGTGCGGGGTTTCTGACTGCTGGAACCTTCCTGAATATTCATCCTTCTCTTGCGGCCTTCAAACATGGACTTGCGCTTGGTCTCCAGCTGAATGGCCTTGTCCACAAGTGACTCCAGATCACGGAAGTCCTGGACAACCAAGGCACATTGCATCTCATCATGGAGTCCATTCAGAAAACGCTCCATCTTCTTCTTCTCCGTGTCGGTATCTTCAGGAGCATACCGAGCAAGATCGGTAAACTCATCCAGGTAACCAACCACATCTCTGCCTGCCTGCCTTAGCTTACGGAACTCATCCTTCTTCCTCTCGATAAGACCGCTAGAGATGAACTTCTTGCGGAATTTGTCCTTGAACTCCTCCCAGGTAATGACATGACCTGCGTGCTGGAGGGTCTTGGTAGTCTCCCACCAAGCTCTTGCGGGTCCAGCAAGGTAGTGGGTAGCATACAGGACCTTCTCATTCTCTCCCACCGAGGCAACTTCCAGGTCGTTCTCAATAGTGCGGATCCAGTCATCTGCTTCCAGGGGGTGAAGTCCCTTGGAATAGGTGGGCGGTGTGGTCTTCTGGAAGTCACTCAGGGTAGAGCGTTGATTTCCACCCTCGTCGCCATTTCCATTGCCACCATTGTGGTTCTGGTTGGCGTGGGCAGCGGCAAGTTGCTGCAGGGCGGCGAGATGAGCTTGACGCTCTTCCCGGGCAGCTTGGCGATCCTCCATGATGATCGCAAGCAGTTGAGCAGCGGTGGGTTCTGGCGGTGGTGGTGGTGCCGCGTGCTGGTTGTGGCGAGTGTTCGTCATCCTGGAATAGATACGATATAAGAGGCAAGGCAAAGAGGCTTTGGCTAACGATGAAGTCACAAAGGGGGTGGTTGATGAAACACTAGTCAAACAAGACCATCACATTTATTCAACACAATCATCACATCAAGGAGTTCACACATCAAGCTTACAACATCCTACTACACCTAATGTACATACTACATGATTTCACTAGGAACCATCACACACACTCTACTCGCATAGGGGGGGTCGACACAGTCCTAAGGTAGTGCTCTCGTCGCTCAACTACTGAGGTGGAACCCCAGGCTCGACGACCTCAACGTCTGAGTCGTAGGGTGGCTCCTCGGGATCCTCCTCCTCGAGAACTGGCTCAGACGGCTCCTCCTCCTCGTCAACTAACTCCTCCTCGTCGTCCTCCTCCTCGTAATCCATCTCCTCAAGGTAGTCCTCATCATCACTGATGAAGGCACTGTTCTCCTTGCGGAGATCCTCGCCCTCCTCCTCCATCTCGTTCGCCTGCTGCTCCATCTCGTCTATCATCTCGTTCTGCTCTGCTACCGTCTTGCGGAGCCTGACGATAGACCTCCTCTGACGGGCCAGCTTCAGGCGGAGATTATCATTCTCCCACTTTAGCTGGGTCTCACGGTCTCGGGCATCGTCGAGGGAGCTACGCTGGAAGTGAACCTTGAGTCTAGCATCGCGCAGGTTCTCCTGGGTGTCGTGAAGTAGCACCTCCATGTCGGTGATGTACTCGCCGAAGAGAGTGTGCTGCGCGGGGTAGGTGGGGTTTCCATCGTCGTCACGCCTTCCGAAGTACTGGAACGAGTGCCCACCAGCTCGTCCTTGTGCTCCTCACAAAGGCGGGCTAGTAGCCTCTGCATAACTCGGGTCAGACCGTCAACCCAAGTAGTGTCCATCGTGGAGTAGACCAAGTCCTTGGAACGGGGTGGCTGAATCCTGCCTCGGACGGACGACTTGATGAGCCAGGACAGGTTCCCATCACCGAGGGAATCGACCTGAGTTCCCTCAAACTCTGGAACAGGGCGTCCCAAAATCTGGCTCAACTCGTACAGGTCCTGCTCGAACATCAGCAGGCCGTCCTTCCTCACTTGGACGAACTCGGACACGTTGGGTGCCATCTACAAGTTTAGCAAAATTTTAAGTTAGTTAAGTGACATGAGTATCAAATGTAAACTTAATGGGTAACAAGTGTGCAAAATTTTAAGGGTTCAAGAAAAGATTACTCTTAATGAGTGTAGGGTTTTAAATAAATAGGGGGGGGGTTGGGGAGATAAGAAATTTTCGAAAATACTTCACTTCCTTGTTTTAGAAATTAACTTTTGTAACTCTTGACTAACGCCCATGCTAACTAAAGTCTCCTAAAGTCAGGATGGCTCTGATACCAGCTCTGTGGGGACCCCGGACTAGCCGTCCGAAATACCCGATTATGCTTAACACAACGATCCCGTGATCAGTCTGTCGTTGCACATAATCCGAACTGAATATCAAAGTTTACATCCATACAATACCGAGTTTAAAGTCTTACAAACCTGGCCATACAGGCCTAATTATACATAGGTGCCTTCAAGGGCCAAACCATCTTTATTCAGCGGAAGCTACGGTAGTAGGGCTAAACCAACTCGACAACACCCGACAGGCAGCTGACTTATGAAGATCTTAGTTCGCATAGACGTCGCCAAACTCCTCTTCAACGCAGGGTTCCTCGAAATCTGGCTAAGACAATAGCCAGGGACGAAACCAATATGAGTACATTGGATTGTACTCGCAAACTACCCCAACTTGAGTAAGCACTAGCTTTTTTCTTAAAAACTTTTATTTGAAAAACTCTCAAAAACCTTTTTCTAAAAGGGGAGAGAGAGAAGAAGTTTATCCTTTAAGAAAACACCATTTTAACTGTTTTTCCGGAACTCTTCCGGTATCCAACCATAACCTGGTTATGGTTCCAAACCCATCACCACCCGTACCAACTCATTGGTACCGGTGGGAAATAATTTCCAAGTCCATTTCCTCAACACAACAGGGTTTCCAAAACTTTGCACATGGTCTTAGCAGTTCTTCCCAACTGTCCATATCCGAGGACTCGGCTATTCGAATAGTTTTACCCTCTGCAGAGGTAGTACGCTTTTCCCACACCCATCCGGTCACTCATCGTGTCAGCCACGTCCCGCCATACCAGAGGTATGCGAAGTTGAGTTCCCGGCCATAGCCTGTCCTTTGCTCATGCTAGTATAGGACCCTGCCGCTACGACACTTTCCACCGACACTCAAATCCTCAGAAACTAAGTGTGGGGACTCGTAGTTCTGCCCGGCGGACCCAAGGGAGCCCTTCAATCCTCTTCCTTCAAACACGTCCATACCGGCTTCCGGTAGACCAACACTGAAGAGGACCCAGGTCAGGGGGTAGGTCCTCAAACCATCCCCTCATGGAACGAGGTCATCCTCGTTATTGAGGCATCCAGTACTAGCACAGGCAAATTATATGACTACGCCCTTGCCCATATGTGGGTAAATGTGGTCGCACAGATTTTTGGCTGGGGATGTAAGTACCAGGACACAATGTGCATTTTTCCTTCCAAAAACAACACCAAACTCTGCTTTACCATCTTCATACCGACCGTTCGGTACTTCAACTTCATTCAAGTATTTTTAAAAGAGTTTTGAATAAACATTTTTTTTTCCCATCCTATAGTTGTAGATAATTACCTTATATATCTACAAGGGTGGCAAAATAGTTTTTCATATCTTTGTAAAAGGTTTTCAAAATCTTTGATACTAGTGAAGACTCATGTGATTAAAATAGAGGTATATAAGTGCAAGCTCAGTGAAGTAGCTTGCCTGGCTCCTCAAAGTTCTCGAAGTCTTGATCCTGCGGTTCAAGGTACTCTCCTTCCTCGTAGACTCCGGCAACGTTCTCGTCTAACGTCAAACAAGCAATGCAAACAATTACTATACTAACTCAAGCATCAGTACAACATCACAATTGCTACTCATAGCTACTACACACAACAAGCAACACAAGGTGATTTTAATTTAATTGATTTAATCTTTATTTAATTGTTTTCAAACTAAGGCAGAAACTAGTTGTACACCAATTAATTCACCATTAAATCTATGTTTGTCACAAAAATTCAAACTAAAATTCTATGGATAGCTACTGATGTGTAGAAGATCACCCAATTGGATTGGGGTCATTTGGAGTTACCAAACTCCCTACACATCTGTTTTAGTTCAGAAGGTTTTTAATCAAGTTTTAGCTACCAAACAAATTAGGTTGCTCCAAAATTAAATCCTTTTAGGGGCAACTAACCTTGGCTACAAGTGATCTAACAAAATTGGTTTGAGCTTAATTGGATCTACAATAATTCACACTAATTGGTTTAGTGCAGAAGGGTGCACTGAAGTTCAACCAAAGGCTAAGGATTTTATACTACTCAATTAATTCTACCAAAATTTGGGGAGCTAAAGGATCCTAATACAAAGCTACCAAAATTGGTTTCAAGTTATTTGGATTTATATAACTCCAGAAACAAATGGTTTAGTGTTTTAAACCTTCTGGAGCATTTTTACTAATACATTTTTATTATTTAATTAAATGAGTGAGACCACTTTGGTGAGTTAAAGAATTTCATAGACTTTCCAGAACAGTTGAGTTTGATTTATTTGGACTGCTAGAACTAAAGTTATTGAATTTCTAAACCGAGTCCAGTACTGAACTTCAGAAAAGAATTCAATTTCGAAAAACTGGATAAAGGTGAGATCCCTGACGGGTGGGGTCCACCAGTCAGCGTCTCAGAGGAAAACGATTCGCGCGCGCGCTTAAGTTTAAAACACTGACGAGTGGGGTCCACTGGTCAGTGACTGATTACGCGAACCGGTACGCTACCGTCGATTTCTAATCGAACGGCGCCTGGAGCTCGCGGTCATCGACGACCTCAGGCGGGCGGCGCCGCGGCTCCGGCGACGGCGAGAAGCACGGGGAAACTCACCTAGGGCTCGGGAGGTTGCGGAAAGAGGTGGATCGACGGCGGGGATCGTGGGGAAGCCTCTGGGATGAGGTGTGCTTGCTGGGGAAGCTTCTGGCGGCGACGGCGAGCAACTCCACCTCCGCGGCCGTGCTGCAACTCCGGTGCTCCTTCTGCTCCGCGTCTGTGCTCCAAACACGGGGAAACGGCGGCGGGTAAGTGCGGGGGTAATGGTGAGGCTAGGATGGGCCAGAGAGGGGAGAGGGGAAGCGAGCAACGACCTATCCGTGCTCGACCTCTTCCTCGCCTCCGGCGAGAAATCGAGGACGCTCGAGGCGGCCTGGGCTTGCGGGGCAGTGTCACCGCTCTCCTAGCGGTGCACTGAGGGGTGGAGAGTGAGGGAGAGATGCTGGAGTGAGCGGTGGTGAGGTGTGGAGGCACGGGTGCGGTGGCTTTTTATAGCCGAACCACGGCGTGCGGTGGACGGGGCGTAGGAGGGGTCTAGGGTGGGAGATAGCACGCCAGTGGGGGCGGTGCTGCACGGCGACGACCCTAGAGTGCCTAGCTAGGGCGTAGGGGGAGAGGGGTGCACGCACTGCGGCGTGAACGAGCTTGACACGGCACGGCGGCCATGGCGCGTCCGTGGAGAGGATGGATCGATGCGGCGTCTGCAGGCCACGAGGGTCGACGGGGATGTGTCCCTGATGTTGCTGGGTGGCAGGGGCGTGTCTGCGGCGAGCCACGCGGGCTGGGGTGGCGTGGAGGTGAGGAATGGGGTCGGCGTCCACGCGCGGCCAGAGCTCGGCGAGCGGCGACACGGCGACTGGAGCACGGCGTCTCAGGGCATCAGGGAGTGGTCTTTTCCATTCAGTCGCGTGCGGTGAGAGGTGAGGGAGTGGACGGGGGCAGGGTTGGGCCAGAGGGCAGCTCGCACGCGCGATTTCGTCGGCGACACCGTGCACCGCACGGTGGCGTGCGTCCGGCGACGGCCACGAGCCCACACACCCAATCTCCACGCTTCCTACTAGTTTGATCGACTGAGGGGAGTGAGGGAGAGAGTGTAGAGCAAGCAAACCTTGCAGGGATCGATCAAATCGACCGATTTGATCTCGGTTTCGTGGAGTAGAGGATGAACACGGGCAGTGTTTACCACGTGCTCGACGAATTGCCTCAACGAAAATTAAATCCAATCTTCTTGAATTTAATTCCACACTTGATTCACACAAGCAAAGTAGGGATTGTTGGTGTGGTGCTAGAAATTTTTGGATATGTGCAACATAGCACATTTTGTGTTTTGGGAAGGTTCAAGAAAGAATTGGAATTTGAATTTAAGAATTTTAGAAATATTTTTAGAGAGGGAAAGAATATGAGAACAAGGTGAGAGTGATCACATGTCACCCCTCTGAATTTGTTTTGAAAACAAAATTTGATTTTCTTTATAAGAGGAAATTTGTGTGACTTGTGTCACATGATTTTATGTGGGAGTTTTTATTTTGTTTCTTTTCTTTTCTTTAAATTTTTATTTCAAACAAACACAACTCAAGCAAGCAACATAAGCAAGCACACATAAAGTAACAGAAAATTTTTGTTGGCCCACACTTTCGACTAATAAAACTGGGTTACAGATTTGGGACGTTACAAAGGGTGCATAAGGAGGAAAGGGCAATGGAAGGTTGACGACAGTTGGAGTTTGTTTTTACGTACCATGTCGGTTATGTCGCATCCATGAGACGATTGTGGTTCTAGCCAGAATCTTCTACATCTACTTATCATGTTAGTCTGCATCCACATCTACGAGGACACGTCAAACCAATCAACTATTCAACTACGGTCTGCGACACCACGAACATCTTCGATCAAAGTCAAGCACAATGAAAGACAAAAGGAAAGAAAGGAGAAAATGGAAATGAATGGTTGACGACAATGGGAAGGGTGGAGTTTGTTTCTTGTCGTTTACTTACAGTGTTGGTTATTATATGCATGTTGCCTCTATTGGGCTATTGTCGTATCCATGAGGACATATCATCGAGTAAATTATGAGTCGCGACATCTTCTTTCAACAAGAGAAACGACAATAGAGGAGAGAAGGTTGAGCTAGGAGGAAAGGTCATTGAACGGTTGACGACAATGCAAAGGATGGAGTTTGTTTCTTGTCGTTTACTTACAATGTTGGTTATTATATGCATGTTGCCTCTACTGGGCTATTGACGTTTCCACGAGAGCATATCAACGAGTAAATTGTGAGTCGCGACATCTTCTTTCAACAAGAGGAACAACAGAGGAGAGAAGGTCGAGCTAGGAGGAGAGGGCATTGAACGGTTGACGACAATGAAAAGGATGGAGTTTGTTTCTTGTTGTTTACTTACAATGTTGGTTTATTATATGCATGTTGCCTCTATTGGGCTATTGTAGTTTCCATGAGGGCATATTAATGGTAAATTGTGAGTCGCGACGTCTTCTTTCAACAAGAGAAACGACAATAAAGGAGGGAATGTCAAGCTAGGAGGAAAGAGCATTGAACGGTTGACTATAAGGCAAAGAGTGGAGTTTATTTCATGTTGTTTACGTACCATGCATGTTCCCTCTATTGGATTAGGGCATGCACAATGGGGTGACGTCAGCCTTCTTGTACAGTTGCCACGTCGGATTTTCACTTAGTTGGAGGAGAGAGAATGAAGAAAAAGAAAATTGTCTTCTCTTAGCTAAGAGATGATCTCTTAGAAAACAAGAGGAGACTTTTTATCCATTGTACCTTATGTCTTCCATTAAAAACACAATTTTGTCCATTGGGCTTGCATTGTCTGACTTAACTTCCGATGTCCTCGCATTAGGGTTTCAATTATTCGTTACGCTAATGCCATCTTAGTCTGTCCCGTTATTCGTGGGGCGGCACCACCTCCGTTTACGATCGAGTTTAATACGACGAGAGAAAATGGCATGGTGGGAGGGAAGGGTACACAAGGAGGAGGAAAGGGCAATTGAAGGTTGACGATAGGTGGGGCGGTACCATGGGGGTTATTACGTCCATGTCGCATCCATTAGACGATTGTGGTTCAAGCCAACCTCTACATCCACTTATCATGTTAGTCTGCATCCACATCTACGTGGGCGCATCCTACCAATCAACTATTCAATTACGGTCCATGACACCACGAACATCTTCGATCAAATTCAAGTACAATGAAAGACAAGGAAAGAGAGGAGAAAATGGCAATGAATGATTGATGACAATGCGAGGGGTGGAGTTTGTTTCTTGTTGTTTACTTACAATGTTGGTTACTATGAGCATGTTGCCTCTACTGGGCTATTGTCGTTTTCATGATGGCATATCAATGAGTAAATTGTGAATAGCAACATCTTCTTTCAACAAGAGAAACAACAATAGAGGGAAGGTCAAGCTAGGAGGAAAGGGCATTTAACGGTTGGCAATAAGGCAAAATGCGGAGTTTGTTTCATGTCATTTACGTACCATGTCGCCTCCGTTAGATTAGTATTGTCGTAGTCTGCATTTACATCCATGAGGGCACATCAAACCCATCAATTGCGGGTTGTGACACTTCCTATTTCTTCGGTCAAGTCAACTACAACAAGAGAAAAGGTAAGAGAGGAGGAAAGGGGAAGGTAGGAGGAAATGACAATGAAAGGTTCACATAATGCAAAAGGGTAAATTTTGTTTCCTATCGTGTACTTACCATGTTGGTTGTCATATTCATGTGGCCTCCATTGGACTATGCCACCATAATATGCTTCTACATCTACGAGGGCACGTCGAACCAACCAAGCACGAGTTGTGGCACCACATTTCTCTTTGATTAAGTACAATGAGAAATAATGCAAGAAACGAGGACAAAGCAATAAACTCAGTTGACGACAATGAAAAGGGTGGAGTTTGTTTCCTGTCGTCTACTTACCATGCTGGTCATTTTACGACGAGTGTGTTATGGGGTTAATGACGTCATAGTTTGTCTCTACATCCACGAGGGCGCATCAAACTAATCCTCTGCGACTTGTGGCATCACCTTCTTCTTCGGTCAAGTCAAGTACATGGAGAGAAATGGCAAACAGAGGTGGAAAGGGTAATGATCAGTAACGACTGCCGACAATGCAAAGGGTGGAGCTTTGTTTCTTGTAGACTTCCAACAATACAAAGGCTTTGTAGTTGTATAAATGGCAAGTCAATACATAGGGTTAACCGAATAAGTAATGCAGCTTAGATAAATATATAAAGTCGATAATTTTTTGTAGCCCTAAATTATGTAAGATGAAACCTATCGTAGGCCAAAACCGAATAAACAATAGCAGCTTAGAGAAAAGATATAGCACAGAGGGTAATTTGTAACCTATAAGATGAACAAAAAAACTATGATTGTTTTCACTCGAACAAAACAAGTAAACACAATCCTCTCCTTTTGTTTTGATGATTTGCTCTGCGGAATAGCAATTTTTCTTGCAATACTTCAAACCATGTAGCATCATTTATTTTATTTTTTTCATGATTCTTATGTTTTTTAATATAGCCCACGGTTGGTATCATAATTTTTTGTGATTTCCTTGACGGGTGATGCACTTATTTTTATTGTCAAAGGTAAATTCTTGTGTTTTCTATTATTTCACAACGTAAATGTCCCCTTGGAGTAAAAACTATTGACTTGTTGGCAACATGTGAATGCACGTGTATGCTACTATTACACATGACTTAAAATGCGACTCAACCTTGTGGCAAAGATAAAACATATAGTAGCAGATTCTTTAACCCTAATTTATTTACGATGAACCAAAAAATGATGATTGTTTATATCACTCAAATGAAACAGTGTAAACAAAATCCAATATTTTTTTCTGCTCCAGTAACCAATTTGCAAAGTGATATACAAAAAAATTCCCAGCAAAAGATTGAAAAACCAATATTACGGCCGTTTCCATTTTTGTACACACAACAGAATTCTCAGAGAATTGGACCTGATCGCTAACCAGCCACGAACCGAAAAAGAGGAGAGGAGAAAACGTGAGCTTCAGATAGAGATTACAGCTCGCCCAAAGGCTCCCGCCACACCAACCTTTCCAAATGAAAGAAGCAAGGTTATTTAACAACAATGAATCACGTTCTCAATTCAACATCCTTCACAGCACGAGGTCTCTGGCTTGCTGCCAATCCAAACAGTCCAGTGCCCAAAACCTTACAAAATCACCATGAGCTTATCTTCTGATGTCGCGATTTGAAATAACTGCAAGAAGTTCAGGTATCGTCGACCTGAGAATGGAAGACGAAGCTTGGAAATGTCGTGGTGATGTCCCTGCCCATCGACAGCACAATTAGCTCGAGAAATATATAAGGAACAGAAGTACTGGAAGCATGTTATAAACTGTCCAGTCTGAGATAATGACCTTAATGGTTCAGAAACACAAATTTTTGCCACAGAAACAGAAGACATAAATTCTCTAATTTTTTCTACTAAAGACTTGTAGCCTTCGAACTCCTGAACATGAAGTGGCTTACTTGAAGCTGAAGCACTAACTGGGCACATTTAATCGAAATAATTTGGTGTAGTGCATCAACATCACATGAATTCAAACGAACCGTTGGCAGATAACCCCAATAGTTGAGCCTAGCACTATTTGCATGTAAATAGCTAAGTCTGATTTACCACATCTCAAGTATGTGGCTCTCCAGACAACATGCTTTACAAGATATTGCAATGGTAACTTGGCACTAAATGGAGAAGGAAATTTCTGTATTCTTGATACAAGAGCAGCATTTAATTGTGAAAGATGAGTGAAGAGCACTGCGTCGAGGTGTGGAAGATACACATAAAAAGAAGTAAGAACCAACATATAGAAAAACTAAACAGTTTGAGTGAATACAAAGAAAATATCTTCTTGTATTTGTAACTTAGCACTAAATGGAGAACGAAATTCCTAACACACTTTATTCATGGGCAACAGTAAACTGTTAAAGTGAAACACTGAAGGATGCAAATAAAAAGGACCATCATATAGAAAAATAAAGAAGGACAGGCCTGGCGCAGTGGTGAAGTACTCCCCACTTGTGCCAATAGGTCCTGGGTTCGACTCGGCCTCTCTGCATTGCACTTTGCAGGGGTAAGGCTTGACTCGTATAATCCTTCCCCAGACCCCACCTGGTGTGGGAGCTTCTAGCACTGGGTCTGTCCTTTTTTCCTTTTTCCATATAGAAAAATAAAATGGTAAGTAATATGAAGAGAATATCTTACTTGAGGTACTGGAGAGTCATGTTCTTCAGTAAAGATGGATGCCGAAGAACCAGATTGTGCCACTCTTCCCTGTCAATTTTTCCATCATGCTTCGTGTCTGCTTCCTCAAACGTCTTAACATAAGAGAAAACAACAAGAATTTTAACATGGGAAGTTACAATTGCCAAGCAACAAGAGGAAGGTCTGATTTGTCTAATACCGACTCCAAAAAATTCATCAAATAGCAGGGATCGAGGATGTAACAGTATGCTTTCTATGTACATGATTCACTGATAGGAATGCTATGTAGAACCCTGTCATAAACAGGGATTGAGAATCACTACCTAACACAAGCTAGAGAATTAATACATAATACACACTATAACCAAAATGATTAACACAACATAGACGGGCAACTGTAACACACCTTATCAATTATGCTTTCTATAATTTCATCAGAAAGATTCATTCCTGACTCTGCAAGTGTAGCAACAACCATCTGCTTAACCTGACAACCAAATATATAAACTGTTGAGATGAAGTAAACAGAGAGAGCTCAACCAAAAGAGTGACACACTAAACAAAATTATTTAACTTCAAGAATAACATGGCAGTTCTTCAAAGCTAAAAGATACAATTCTTGGTTTTTAAAATACAAGTACCACTGCAATACGTTCGGAATAAAACCTCAATCAGAAGGGAACAAGAACAATAAGTCACCTATATTTTTTTAAAACATTAGCAAGTGTGATAGAACTACTGGCTTAACTTTAGCATAACAATTTAACAACACTATCCAGACACTGCCTGAGGCTCAGGGTATTGTTTCACAACTATGCAAACCCTCATTTAACCAGTGATCCATCTGAAAGTCTGGGACTTCCTTTCATCAGTTGTGTGGCATATGTGGTCACCACAACTACTCAAGATAATCAACAAGGCCATCTAGTACCAAAAACATTACTCACTTAAATAAATCATGATTTCCATGTATCAGAGAGGAATATTATAAATTATTTACACTGCTGTACAAGCTAATGTATTTAGCCAACATGCTAGCCTGACAGACAACCACACTGGAAATAGTATCATTACCTCTTGCCTCTCAATGAAGCCTTGTTGCTTAAGATCATATAGCTTGAATGAGACTGTAAAGGGAGACATGAACATCAGATTTTACAGGTTATATAAAGGTGAAGTGATGAAGCAGGAGCATAACACAAAATATTAAGATCATTTTTTTACTTAACCACAACACAAATACAATATCTAGAAATTGTTGACTAGACTAGGGTTGGTGAGTCCTTGCATATATTAAAAATTGAACAAGCGTCACCATTATGATGATATAATCTGAAGCCTGAATATAATTTGCATGTTTGGGAACAAAATTCTCTAGCTACAAGATGACTGAACTCACAGTCAATTTTCTCATCAACTGAAGCATTTGGGTGAAACACTGAGAGTGCACGAGCGAACTCTTCAAACCCTAAAATTCCATTGTGCTTTGTGTCGAACAAATCGAATACCTGTGTGGGCAGGGAAACTATTAAGGACAAAATAACATGATATGTGAAAAAAGGAAAACTATTTGTCAAATTGATGCAGCTGTTTTTTAAAAATAATGGTGAAATATGGTTTTGAATGTTTTTAGCTTCATGTTCTCAAAAGGAAACTCTCCAGCTAAAGTTGCTGATGACTTTCCAAATTTCCATAAAGAGAAATGCATTTAGCACCAGTGTACAGGAACCATGAAGAACTAGATAAATGTTGGATAAAAGCCACATTAGATCTGAAGTACATAAACACACTGAGACTCAACGCGACAGATATAAGGCATTCCTGCTGATATTAAATAAACTACAGGTCAAAACAGTTAGGTGGTGTACATATGCAGCTTCCAATTAAAATAGCACAACACAGCATTTGTGACACATGAACATGCTGAATCAAGGAAAGTACTAGCTCTGGTACATGCAATGCGCGTCACACATTTAGGAACAATGATATGATATCAAACAGGTACACTATGTAAGAATAGTATCATCACAAAGTTAATGCTATACTTTCTTATTAAGGAAACATCACATATAATACTGATTTAAAGCAAGGACGTGCGATGATATACATGTGCTCAGGGAACATGTGGGAGAAGCCTACGAACATCTGAGGTAGGCAAAGAAAGGAAGCATGTGGAAAGTAACGCATAGGACAAAGGGCAACGCATGGGCCAACGAAGGTGAATACTTGAAATATTCACAGTCGGATCAGATCGTATTGACCACAGGTCGAAGTTAGCTAACAGGTAGGCATCCCATCACATGATTAACAATGATGGACATTATTTAGATAGATGTCTAGCGGGAAATACAAGATAGGAAAGGGTAAATCTTAATTCAAAACTACTGAGAATTGTATAGTAATAGCCCATATGACTCAGAAAACCATGCCTATAGGCAGAATCGGACAACCCGAATCTGTATCGGAATCCGAGTGTTAATTTTTCTATCAAAAAAATTGCCGAATTGGACTGCCGAATCGGAGTCGGAGTCCAACAACCATGTACATGACCGAGTAACAGTATGATGCATAAATATCTAAAGCAATGGCCAGTAGAACTCGGATAAATCTATTTGCACACAATAATTATGAGTAAATTATCCTATGTATTGCATCCAGAAGTATTGAGTAGATTTTCATTGCCCATACAACATCAACTATAAGAACCCATTATTCTCATTGAATTTCACCAAGTCCCTACAAATATTAAGTGCATGGTAATACTAATAGCAAAATTTGCAACAATAACATCATGACATACAGCAACATAACAGCAACATACAGCTATCGATCAAAATGTGCAACGATAACATTATCACAAGCAGAAATACACAGCTATTGATCAAAATGTGCAACGATAAGTTGATAAGATCAGGACAAGCAGCAGCACACAGCTACCTACTGCGTCCATTTAACGCAAACTTACACGATCAACGAACATGCTATTTGCACACAGTAATTATGAGAGAACTATCCATGCATTGCATCGACAAGTATTGAATAGAGTTCAATTGTCCATAGAGAAAAACTATCGAGAGCACCTGATTCTCATCGATTT
The DNA here is from genome assembly GCA_947311845.1 of Poa pratensis. NCBI lineage: Eukaryota > Viridiplantae > Streptophyta > Magnoliopsida > Poales > Poaceae > Poa > Poa pratensis. The sequence goes on from CAMZMU010000114.1 coordinate 14,166,306, forward strand.
CCATGAAGCCTCTACAAATAGTAAGTGCTGGTAATACTAATACCAAAATGTGCAACGATAACATCATGACAAGCAGCAATACACAGCTATCAATCAAAATGTGCAACATAAGTTGATAACATCATGACAAGCAGCAATACACAGCTATCTACTGCGTCCATTTGACGCAAACTCACATGATCAACGAACAGGCTATTTGCACACAATAATTATGAGTGAAACTATCCATGCATTGCATCCATAAGTATTGAACAGAGTTCAATTGCCCCTGACTCTCATCGATTTTCATCAAGTCCCTAAAAATAGTAAGTGCATGGTAATACCCAAATGACCAAATGTGCAACTATCAACCACATCCTATCAAAGTGGACTTACACGATCAGCGAACAGGCTCTCCTTCTTGCTCGTCTTGAAGAGCGCCAATTGAAACTCCTCCTGCACGCAACAGATCAGAACCACAGCCATGACCAATGATCCACAACACCCCCAAAAAAAAACATCCTCGGAGTAGGATGTACACCAAGTTACAGAAAAACGAGGTGTAAACCAAACATTCATGAAAATCACGCAGGAGTACCTTATTAATCAAGCCGTCATCAATCACGGCGCTGCTTATCTTCTTGAACAGCTCGTACAGGGCCTCGACCTCGCTCACGCTGACTGCGCACGGACACAAAACGCAACTCCAGACACACAGGTCAATTCAACCCAATTTCAGTAACACGCAGAAGCAGCAGAAGATAACAAGTAGGCAGAGCGAAGAGGAACAGAGGCGGGGGCGGGGGCGGGGGCACGTACACACGGTCTCCCTTGCGAGGACCTGGGGATCCTCGAGCCCCCGCGGCTGCTTGAGCTCGAGGTCGAAGCACCTGAAGAGGACCGCGAGGAGGTGCTTCACGCCGTCGAGACACTGCACCATGATATCCACGCTCCCCCGCTAGCCAGCTACCGCCGCCTCCGCCTCCGCCAACTCCTCTGCTGCCGCGCGACCTCGCTAGTCATCGTGGCCGCCCATTCCGCGGCCGGCCGGTCCGATCCTGCAGCAGGACGCCGACCACACCCGTCAGTCAGCGCGCGTGGACCGGAAAGAGGGGCTCGTCGCCGAATCCGAGGCCACCGATCCGATCGCTCGGGCGGGCGGGGGAGTCTGGGGGAAGGACGTACCTCGTGGTCTCCGGGAGAGAGGAGGCTACCGCGATCTGTCCGTCCGTCGTCGGAGGCGGGACGGCTGGGGCAGCCGCGGGAGAGAGATTCGGGGAGAGGAGGCGGAGGCGGAGCTCGGGCAGGGAAGCAATCAATAGCGTGCTGGCTTCGTCTCGTCGTTTTGTTTTCCTGCCGTCTCGGCGTTGCCGTTTCGGGCTCATGATTGGGTCTGCCTGCGGTGGGGCCCACCGCGCCACGGCGAGCCACCGCAGCAGAGCCGGAAGAGGGAGACGAAGGAGACCTCCTACTCCCACCTGTTGTGTTCCCCGGCTAGTGGCTACGAGTACTATGCTTTACACTTGTCTATCTATGCGAAATAAAAAAAGGTTTTATTTTCTTTTCTGCCACTGACTTTTGAAAACACTTCTATTTTCGATTTTCTGTCGCATTCTACCGTCAATGTCGATGGGAAATGACAGCTGATTGCTATGTAAGATATGTAAAAGAAAAGAAATTGAAAGGAGATGTGTGCCGACGCGGATTTTTGCGGCGTGGTTCCTACGTGTCTACTAAATCTGGATTGGATCGTGTACATATTGGATACTGAAAGATATTTGATAAACGAGTGATTTGATAAGACAGTGTACATATTGGATACTGACAAAATCGTCTTAGCTTTATGAGGCGAAATTTAGTTAAATTATATTGGGGCCTAAAATAAAAGCTCCGAGAACCTTGTCCATGTGTTCTTTTAGTTTGTGCAGGCATACCGGCATGTGTAAAGATAATATCATTGCGACAATTCCATATTGACCAAACATGTTTGCTATATTAGTTGGTGGTAAATAACAAAAATAAAATGCACCATTCTCCAAATATCTCGTGCAAAAGTACAGGATATAAACATGTGCTCAACAGACTCCTCTGGTACGTGTATATTGAGATACATATACAAAGAAGATTGAATATGTATATTTAGTTGGATAAAAAAGGTATTAGATGATAGGTCAACAACAAGGCCCATTTATATAGCTTTTTCCGTTATGGGATGCATATAGACGTATTTTGTTGTGTAGTTCCACTCATTTTGCTCCGTATGTAGTCCACATTGGAATATCTAACACTAGTGGGAAAAGGGTTAACAGTGGCGCACCAAAATCTAATTCTGTGGCGCATCCGTAGAATTCCTGGGTGCGCCACAGAATCCTCGCCACTAAAATATTTATTTCTGTGGCGCACGCGTGCATGCGCCACAGAAACCAACTTTCTGTGGCGCACCAGAAGCGTGCGCCACAGAAATATCTGGGTAGGCCACATGCAGAGGAATTCTGTGGCGCACCTTTTCCTGGTGCGCCACAGAAAGTGGTGCGCCACAAAAAAATAAATGATGCGCCACAAAAGTTTTTTTCTAGAAATACAGAAATTCTTATTTTCCTGTACAAATACAGGTATATTACATGAATACAGGAATAATAGAAACAATAATATATTTTGACACGGTATATGAAAACAAACACATTACTATGTCATGACAAACACTTAGAGCCAAGATACATACATGCATATAGTGACAAGTGCCAAAGCACAAGTCTACAAAAGTTCCATCTCGATCATGTCACACAAGTCTTAATTGGTACAAAGGTTCATCTCATGTCACACACAAGTCTTAGTACAAATGAAGTTGTCACCGCCGCGATGATGGAGCATGATCATGGCTTCCTCTTCTTGAGCGGCGCCGGGAACGGTAGAATGCCCCCTTTCGTCCTCCACTCCCAGGTGTCATTCTGCGCCGCTAGTCGTTCTTCCATTTCCTTCTGAGACAACGCTGAAGATGGATTGGGATATATATTGGTTAGTGATATACATAGAGTATAATTTGTTCATCTAAGTATAGAGGCAAACGATCAATCAATGTTGTCATGGTTGGAAACCATATGGCTATCCTATTTGGGTTTCATAGCATAGCATATATAATATATAACCCTACACATGCACTTCTACAAAAAAGTACACACTAGCTAGTAATGCTTAGCAAGGCTATCTTTTATAATACATCCTACGTACCGAAGCGGAAGTGGAAGGACCCTGAGGCGTACATGACATCGTCGAGGATGATATTTGTTAACTGCAGCCGGATGCGATGGAAGTCTTGTCTATAATCAGCATCGGTGAGACCTTCCGCCATTTTGGTGTATTCTGCGAGATTAGATGCAATCTTCGTTTTCTCGCAATCCCGGACAATCATTTTAAGGTGACGGAGGGCATAGTAGACCTCCATCACACTGCCATCCAGTTGCTTGACGCAATGGAATCCGGTCCCATGCAAGAACTTGTGTGTGTTGTCGTCCTCCGTGAAAAATTCCGACTTCTTATGGAAGGGGCCGCCCTTTTTGGCATAGGCCTCGAGAGCGTCATCGAGAACACCCTTTATTCTGTTGTATGATCTCGGCTGGGATTTATTCCCCGAGTCCAAATAAGTGGCAACGGACCACCTCGGGGATACGTGGATGAGTGCGCAGTACTTGTCCCTACTCAACACAATTGAAGCAGAATGTTGGACAAAGGATCAGCGATGGAAGAAATGTACAAGAAGACATAAGATAGGACGGTGGCGAGCAGATGTGTACTTACTCGAAAAAGTAAGGCAGAAGAAGGGCGGTCTTCTCCTTGTTGGCCAGGAAGACCCTAACGAGGTACTCCTTGGCCGTTTCCCGTGTTGTTGATCCTTCCACCAGATGGCTGTCGCGCATGTAGTAGGGATCCACTATCGCGATGTACGGGGTATCATCTCTCCTGATCTTCATCGCCGCATCGAGAGCATATAGGCGGACCATGTTATAGTCCAGCCGTTTGGAGTGATACAGGTTGAAGATGTCCTCGTACACTATGAAGAACACATCTGCGGGGTCTTCCTGGACGAAGTCCACCAACTCTTTTGGCACCTTGACCGAGAACGCCGGGTAACCTGGGTTCTTCTCTTTAAGAAGGGTCTCCTCTAGATACAAGATACTATTCTGCAAAGTAATCATGGGTCCTTCTGCAAGGCGGAGCATGTCCCCGGACAAGATAGATTTACCAGCTTCATGAACTCTGGAGTAGCCTTGTGGATTCGTGTCTTCAGGACCCCGGATCTTAGGATCTTGCTGGCTCGCAGAGTATGCTTTTCTCTTCCTTTGATGACTCTTCTTTTTCTTCTTCTCTGGGGATTGTGGGGGTGGGGGTGCAGTGAACCCCGCTTTAACTGTTTCTTTCAGTGTGGTAGGGGTGAAAATGGTACCCGGTTGAGCTTGATGATCGCCGGCATCCGGAGGCGTGTCGGTGAAGGCCAGGCGCTGTGTGCATGAAGTGGGACGAGCAGGTTGAATGTGGTGGTCGCGGAAGGGTTCTTCATCCATAAGAGGCATGAACATATCATCCGCGGCGGCGCCAGTGTTGATGTAGTCATCGACGTTTACATCATTATCATCATCCTCCTCAACATTGTCGTCGTTGCCACCAAGTTGAGGTGTGATACGTCCAAAACGTATCTATAATTTTTGATTGTTTCATGCCATTTTTATGCTTTTAGCACTTGTTTTATATTAAGTTTATTATTTATTTGGACTAACCTACTAATAGTTGCAAAAGTGCACAATGTTCTTGTTTTACTCTTTGATGTGTAGAAATTATCAAGAATACAAGAGGAAACCTTGTTGGAGTCGAATTGGGACTTTCCTGAAATCTGTCTGAGAACTTTTTACGAAGATTTGCCAGTTTGACCCTCGAAGATGACGTTATATGGAGACCTGGCTGTTACGAAAGTTGTCACAATTTTCCATACGAAGATTTTAAGCCCGAGATCAGCCCAATCGGAGTTCGGACGCGGCCTGTAGGCCCGTTTTGGTGGAACCCTAAAAGGGGGTGACGGAAATCCGAGAAGATATATAAAGGGAGGAAACCTAATTCGTGGAGGACTCCTCCACCCACGAATTTCAGCCACCAAAAGCCACGTTTTTGCCTCCCCCATGGATCCCATCTCCATGGGGGAGGGCTCCCAAGAAGCCATGAAGGAGGGAGGCTAAGGGGCGGCGCTCCCCAAGCTTGCCGGCGGCGGGGAAAGGAGTTCCCCGCACCGCCGGCCGCCGCCGCCCTGCGCCGCCGCGCTGCCCTCTCCGCCGTCTTCACCGCCATCTCCATCACCATCTCCTCCTTGTATTCAGTGGTTCATCCTCCCACAAACCTCTGTACCGTCCTATGTAAACATGGTGTTTGATGCTATAATATTTATCCTATGATTTACATCATGTTTCCGTAGTTTATTTGTCTTTTGATTGCTTAATTGAATGCATGAGGTTCATTAGAGTTGTATGTCTATATGGTGCTGTCCTTTGGTGTCCATTATACTTGTGCGCGCATGGATCAAACACCCTAGGGTTGGTAGTATTTGTAACGAAGCGGGGGAAGTTCTGCCGGAGTGACAGAAACCTGAGAACGCGAACCGATTAGTTGCACGTATGGGAGTAAGAGGACCTTGAACTTAAGGCTATGGTTGGGGAAACCTTAATGCATTGTTAGTATTTGCGGATGCTTTCTAACAATCCAATCATATAGTACTTGTAATCCCAAGTAGTGGAGTGCATGTATATTTAGCCTCTCCCACATAGAAAACTGCATCGAAGACAATGAACCAAGTACCTTCACTAATTAATCTTGGACAAAGCCACCACAATTACCACCACTTTTCCACACTCATGGTACTGTTAGTATATGGTTACTTAGTGTATTTTATTGCTGCAGCACTAACATTTACTTTCTTGTATTTATTATCTTGCAAAACTACCTCTCATACCCGTATTGCTACCGTAGTTTTATTTCTAGATAATGCAAACGTTTAGTGTGCGTAGAGTTGTATCAGTGGTTGATAGAACTTGAGAGAATACTTATCCTACCTTTAGCTCCTCGTTGGGTTCGACACTCTTACTTATCGAAAAGGCTACACGCGATCCCCTATACTTGTGGGTTATCAAGACCTTTTCTGGCGCCGTTGCCGGGGAGCCATAGCGTAGGTTAATGTTCTTGTGTGCACTTGTTTGCTTTATCTCTAAGTAGTTTTTATTTTCAGTATTAAGTTGTTCTTTATCTTACTATGGATAGGGAATGCGAATTACAAAAAAAATTAGGTGTAGTTGTTATCTAAAAACGTTTTCAAAAAGAAAAGTGATTGGAAAGATGAGTAATGGTTAAATGGGGGTCGACCTTGAACACTTGTGTTCATGCCTATGAAACCAAAACAAATCTTTCCATGGAAGCTTTTCATTAAAAACATGTAAATATTGTAAATATTGTGTATATACCTCTGTACATAAAAATAAAATGCTAATTATAGTCTTTAGTTAATTGAAAGTTGATAGTTTTACTTTGCTGTCCAGAAACAGATTTTCTGTGCTCCACCGTATTAAATGTTTAAAATCACCAGAACGTGATCTTGATCTGAAATTTCTTGAGTGCAAAGTGATGCTTATTAGCTTTCTTTCATTAGACTAACTTTTTCTGATTTAAGGTACGTAGATAGGTCGAAAAATTCGATCTTTACTGACTGTTCTGTTTAGACAGATTTTGTGCTTCTCTGTAAATAAAATCGTGATAAATCTCAGAATAGTATTTTGACTTGAAAATTTTTGTGCATAAACCTGAGATTATTATCTTTCTTTCATTAGACTAAAGTTTTTCGATTTGAGCTACTTAACTATCTCGTTGAATGCCATCTTTACGGACTGTTCAGTTTTGACAGATTTCTTTGTTTATTCAATATTGTACTTGGTGTTGTTAGTTTCATTAGTTTTTCGACGGACAACGGAAATCATGAACACCTTAGTATATACAGTGGCTAATGTTGAGTAAAAATTATAAAACTTGTCAATGCTTGAACATGAGTGGATTTTATTTAATGAGTACTAACCCTACTAATGAGTTTTGTGAAGTTTTATGTGGATGTAGCTTATAAGATCTAATCAATATGGTGATATGAGATGAATAAGAAGACGCAAGAGCTCAAGCTTGGGGATGTGTAGGTGCATCCCAAGAACATATTCAAGAAGATACAATCATCTAAGCTTGGGGATGCCCGAGTCATCCCCCTATTCATCAACTAACATGAGGTTGTCTCGTTCATACTCTATATTACCCGTCCACATGATATGTATTGTCTTAACTTGTATTATAATTGCTTTTATATGTCTTGGTTTTACCTTCTTTAGTTTTATTAGGCTCCTTATTTGGTTTCGATTGCTTCTTTACTTTCACTTATAAATTCAAAATAACAAAAATATTTTCTTTTGTTTTGCTTCTTTGTTTGGTTCTTTATTTTAATTTTATTTGGGTTTTACTTTTGATTTTTATTTAGAGTTTTCCTTGCTGTAGCTAGCATGTTTAGGTCTTGCTTAGCCTCTGGTTTCTTAGTTTATCAAAAATAAAGTACCAAGTTTTATCCATTTAGCTTAGTTGATACATATGTAAAAAGTGATTTTCTGTTTTCGGTATCTACTGCTTATTGCGCGATTTTTCATATTTTACTGGAAGCTCTAAAAATCACGAAAAAATTACTGATGTTGTAGCACCTAATCCTCTGCATGTACAAAAATTGGCTAAAATTTCGGGCATGTTTAAGTGCACCTAAAAATTGCGTTTTCCAGCTGCTGTTTTTCTGGACAGATTCTGACTTTTGTTGCAAGAGTGGCCTCTTTTCGTTTTCATTTGATTTTTAATGGTTCTTACCTTTCATTTATAAGTTGGCCATTTAAGCAACCTTTCTGTAACTTAAAAACAAAATTTTATTTGGTTTAATAGTAGCACTTGGGAAATATTATCTATTGTACTAATGTCTAACCGCAGAAAAGAATGGGAAAGTTTTTGTGTTGAAGTTTTTTCACAGAGAATGAAGGAACACCAAACTATGGAATATTGAAGAATTACCAAAGTCATAAGCTTGGGGATGTCCCCGCATCCCTCTTCATCAATAACCCCACGGTTTGCAAACCTTTAAACTTTGTTTTTTGAGCAACATAGGAACTTAACTAAACTTGAAGCGGCTGTATTTTATTATCTATTTATCTTAGCATCAAACACCAGTTACATTAATAAGTGGATCGTCACATATTTTATTTATCCTCTGTTTTCAATGTTTACTTGGTTAATGGATTACTTGTTGAAACTTAAAAATGATGTGTGAATAATACTGTTTAGTAGTTTATGTTTTCTTATGGTTAGTCTCAACTAGCTAATAGTGCATATTATGTTATTTTGATATCAACATGCATTGTCCTGTTCATAAGATGGTATGGTATTGTGGTATCCTCCTCTGAATAATTCACTTGAATCGACTTGGCACATGCTCACACATGTTATGACTGAAAAATAAAAGTCAATTAAGCCTTGATGATCTATTTTGCCTCAGAGTTTTAGTATCGTTTTTATGCCTCCGTTAATTTTATTTTGTCGCAAGCATGATTATGACCGTTATCGCTCTCGTGGTTGTCGCTTCCCAGTCTATTGCTAGCCTTCACTTGTACTGAGCGGGAATGCTGCTCGTGCATCCAAATCCTTAAAACCAAGTTATCCCAAAGAGTCCACCAAAAAATTCCTATGCATGGTATTTCAAGCCATTCCAAGTAAATTTGCATGTGCTACCTTTAAAACCTTCAAAATATTTCTCTTTTTGTGTCAATGTTTACTAGCTCATGAGGAATTAGTGTGGTTATTCTTTATTCTATTTGTCAAATGGACTTTTACACCTGGACTAGTGGCATATACATCCGCTTATCCAATAACTTGCAAAAAGAGCTGGCAACGGGGTGCCCAGTCCCAATTAATTACAACTTTAACCAATTAATTCTCTTCACACTTTTGCCCTGATTCATCAGTAAGCAATGACAAACAGTGAAATACCTGAATGTGTGTAAACCAAAGAGAAAGAGGGATGATCTGCCTTGCTGGTAGAAATAACGTCCTTCATGGGAGCCGCTCTTAAAAGTCCGTTTGACAGGTAGAATACTGTTCTCACCCGCTACCATTCGTTGACAATTAACAAACACCTCTCAAAACATTTTTACCTCTGTTTTTAAAACAAAAAGCTCTAGCACGTGTTAATCCCTGCTTCCCTCTGCGAAGGGCCAATCTTTTATTTTTATGTTGAGTCACCATCCTTTCTTTGAGCACTTCTTCGAGAGCATAGCTGTCGTTCTTAGTGTAATGTGCTTGTCCCAGAATACGATTAATTGAGGTATAACCATGATGCTTTTATCTTTGATATCTCTATATCTAGTCTTCACTTGAACTTCAGAGGTGCCTTGGCATTTATGTTTTGCTCCACAATTAAGGGCAAGCGAGATACCACTCTATCATGCTTTATTATGGTCATTACAATCTTGTTGATGTTTATAAATTTCATGTTATAAGCTCTTAGTTCGTTGATACTTTTCATTAGGAAACATGATTGCTAAGTTTTATTATCCATACATCATGCAATTGTTAAAGACCTGATCATAGCATTTACAATCAAAAATTATTTTGTTATCATTTACCTACTCGAGGACGAGCAGGAATTAAGCTTGGGGATGTTGATACGTCCAAAACGTATCTATAATTTTTGATTGTTTCATGCCATTTTTATGCTTTTAGCACTTGTTTTATATTAAGTTTATTATTTATTTGGACTAACCTACTAATAGTTGCAAAAGTGCACAATGTTCTTGTTTTACTCTTTGATGTGTAGAAATTATCAAGAATACAAGAGGAAACCTTGTTGGAGTCGAATTGGGACTTTCCTGAAATCTGTCTGAGAACTTTTTACGAAGATTGCCAGTTTGACCCTCGAAGATGACGTATATGGAGACCTGGCTGTTACGAAAGTTGTCACAATTTTCCATACGAAGATTTTAAGCCCGAGATCAGCCCAATCGGAGTTCGGACGCGGCCTGTAGGCCCGTTTTGGTGGAACCCTAAAAGGGGGTGACGGAAATCCGAGAAGATATATAAAGGGAGGAAACCTAATTCGTGGAGGACTCCTCCACCCACGAATTTCAGCCACCAAAAGCCACGTTTTTGCCTCCCCCATGGATCCCATCTCCATGGGGGAGGGCTCCCAAGAAGCCATGAAGGAGGGAGGCTAAGGGGCGGCGCTCCCCAAGCTTGCCGGCGGCGGGGAAAGGAGTTCCCCGCACCGCCGGGCGCCGCCGCCCTGCGCCGCCGCGCTGCCCTCTCCGCCGTCTTCACCGCCATCTCCATCACCATCTCCTCCTTGTATTCAGTGGTTCATCCTCCCACAAACCTCTGTACCGTCCTATGTAAACATGGTGTTTGATGCTATAATATTTATCCTATGATTTACATCATGTTTCCGTAGTTTATTTGTCTTTTGATTGCTTAATTGAATGCATGAGGTTCATTAGAGTTGTATGTCTATATGGTGCTGTCCTTTGGTGTCCATTATACTTGTGCGCGCATGGATCAAACACCCTAGGGTTGGTAGTATTTGTAACGAAGCGGGGGAAGTTCTGCCGGAGTGACAGAAACCTGAGAACGCGAACCGATTAGTTGCACGTATGGGAGTAAGAGGACCTTGAACTTAAGGCTATGGTTGGGGAAACCTTAATGCATTGTTAGTATTTGCGGATGCTTTCTAACAATCCAATCATATAGTACTTGTAATCCCAAGTAGTGGAGTGCATGTATATTTAGCCTCTCCCACATAGAAAACTGCATCGAAGACAATGAACCAAGTACCTTCACTAATTAATCTTGGACAAAGCCACCACAATTACCACCACTTTTCCACACTCATGGTACTGTTAGTATATGGTTACTTAGTGTATTTTATTGCTGCAGCACTAACATTTACTTTCTTGTATTTATTATCTTGCAAAACTACCTCTCATACCCGTATTGCTACCGTAGTTTTATTTCTAGATAATGCAAACGTTTAGTGTGCGTAGAGTTGTATCAGTGGTTGATAGAACTTGAGAGAATACTTATCCTACCTTTAGCTCCTCGTTGGGTTCGACACTCTTACTTATCGAAAAGGCTACACGCGATCCCCTATACTTGTGGGTTATCAAGGTGCAACGGCTTTGTCCTAAAACATAAACAATAGCACATCCGTTAGTCGGGAAAGTCGAAAAGTCGGGGAATTCGGAAAGTCAGAACTAACCTTGGACGGTTGCGGGGAAGACGTTCCCAACAACTGTTTGTGGCGGTTGGTGGCGGCGATGACCGGCGGCGGTAGCTTCCGGCCGGCGGTGGCGGCGACCGGCGGTTCCGTCTGGGTGGTGGTGACGGCTGCTTGTGGCGCCGGTTCATCCGCAGCATCTTTTTTTGTCCGCCTCGGCGGGGGCCGAACGATCGGGGCTCGGGGCCTCGAGGTGGCGCCGCCGGTGCGCCTGGCCCCTTGAAGAACATCCCCAAGACGAATTTGGGTCTTCGGCCATTCCAGCATCCACTGCCCGCATTCGCCAAGCTTCGTGTGTTTCTCGGCTCCCTGAGGTTGCTTAGGGGGGTCGATGTCACAGAACTCAGGCAGTACCTCCTTCACATTTACTTTCATCACGAGCTCGCTCATTCGGACGTTGTGGATATCGCGGGTCAAAGGTTGTACGGTCGAGGCCCTTGCGACTTCCTTCAACTCGCCGTCGGTACCGACCCTATGCAGGAGTATGCAAGGCATGTCCTGGGAGTCAACACATAGCGGGCACCATGAGATAAGGCATATATAGTCTCACACACAATGTATCATACATATTCATGATCATACATATATATGTTTCCATTGCCTCACACACACATACTAATTAGTTACCTTGGTGACGGCGTTGAGCTCGGCTAATGTCGAGACAAGGGCGCCGGTGCCGGCGGCCGGCCTATCAATCTCCGGCCGCTCGTGTGCATTATCATTATTCTCCGGCGTTGGTGTATGTTGCTCCACGGCAGGGGGCACCGGTGGGGTCGGCAGGACCGGCGACACGTTATTGCTGGAGGTGCTGCCGGCGAAGCTGGGCACGTGTATCGGCCCCTGTTGACCTCCCGCATACCAAGCAGTTATCCCCTGCACCAATGCATCGGGTAACAAAGCCCGGAGCTTCTCTTCCACCTTCTCGGCCACTAGCTTGTCCACCACGCTGGAGTCTACCTTCTCGGCCTCTAGTGCGTCCAGCTTCTTCCTTAGCTCGAGAACCTCGGCTCTATCTTGAGCCGGCCTCCTCCTCTCCTTTTTCTTGTCGGTGTCCGTGCTGTAGTACTCGGTGAACTTCATCGCCGTACCAAAGCCGGTCACACGGCCAGCTGACATCGGCGGCTTTGACTTGTCCCTCCCCTTGTGAACGTTCATCACCCGGTTGAAAGTCGTGTCCCACGGGCCGGCCGGAGGCTCCTGGGACGATGGGTCGGCCTCAGCCTCAATCACCAACTCAGCCGCCTGCGGACAAAGGAAATAAACGTGAACCCATGTAGAAATCAACGCAAATGGTAATTAAGTTCCTTACCAGCTTTTTCTCGAATTCCAACACATCTTCATAGTCGGTAACGAATTCCCCCGTCCCCGGCTTCAGATAGTAGCGGGACCGAACAAAGTTCCTAATTTGCTCGTCCGTGAATTTATGCCACGGGTTCTCTTTCCCAAGTCTCGCAACCTCGGCATCCTCCTTGTCCCAAATGGGCTTTTTTCCTTCGTAACCGCCACTTCCCAAATGGTGGTTACCTAAGTTCAGTGCCCGCATGTTCTTCCCCCACTCGGTCCATTTTACAGCCTCTGGAGACGACAAGGACGCCTTGAATATATCGAACTCAACTTCCTCGAGGTACGGCTCTTTGGCCCTGATCTCCTCCCAGCTAAGACCCTTTTTAAGAATCTTGTCCTTCACCCGGCCTCTCCAGCTTGTCAAGGCAGTATTCATCTTCGTGATGGCGAAGTTGTCCACCTTTTTGTTTCCATCAGCGGGAAAATATATCGTTGATGAAGCTTCTTGAGGAGGTCATTGCGCAAAGCCTGATTCTCCGGATTCCTGAGGTCATACGTGTTGATCGATGCATGCTCCCGGAGGATGCACCCTAGTTGCATGCCGTACCCTTTGGCGATGTTCCTAGGCTCCAGTGGTTTGCCACTTACGGAGACCTTAGTGAAGGTGCCTGTGACGATGCCGACCGCTTGCGGTGTCCGGTCCTTCCTCGGCTTCTTAAGCCTCTTAGCGGCCGGCGGGTTACTACCACCACCCCGACATCCGTGTGGTCGCCACCCCCGACATCCGTGTGGTCGCCACCCCCGGCATCCGTGGTGGTGGCGTCATCTCCATCGGTGGTGGTGGTTTCGGCCTCCTCTAACTGAAAGTCCTCATCGCCGTCACGAGCCAGTGCGGCGGCCTCCGTCTCCTCCATCTCCGGGTTCACTTCCCAGAACGACGTGTTCCTTTTTCTAGCTTCTTCGTCGACGCTCATGTGCTTAGAAGGGCCGGCCTCGGAGGACATGTTTGCACTGCATTAAAAAGAGGCAAAAAGTAATTAGTACAACAAATATAACAAGAGCATCACTTAATTTAGTACTAACATACCCCGGCCCTTGCATTAGCCGCAATACCCCATATGTCCTATTTTTAGCAAAGTCATGCTAAATTTCACGAAATTTTTGGCATGACCTTTGCTAAAAATAGGACATATGGAGTACCCGAATTTGCCGGAACGGAAGTTAATCGACGTTCCGGCAATCTCAAGGGCCTCACGGGGTACCTGCAAGCATTTCACAAAAAATATCCCGCCGGCATAGCTGCCGGCAACAGCATGACAACCAACACATATCCCGCCGGCATAGCTGGCCGGCAACAGCATGACAACCAACACATATCCCGCCGGCATAGCTGGCCGGCAACAGCATCACAACAAAGAACCACGACACAATGGTCACCGGAGCTCACCAAATCGATTCCACGGACGTCTTCTTGCCTAGTACACACAAGCACCTCTACACCCTGCACAACCAAAAAAAGGATCATGTCACAAAAGCAGCTATAGCAGCAACTAAAAATGCATCTTCAAAGTAGTGTGGCAGCAAGCAACTATGCACTATTACTTCACATATTTTATCTATCTTAGCACATAAATGTGGTTAGTAAATTAACAAGGGGATAAATGTGGTTTTGCAAGCACCTAGAACCTAGAACACTAAAACATCTACTGCATTTTTCCATATAACAACATATATCAAGCACCTAGCACTAACCTAAACATCTACTGCATGCACTAACATTTTTTAACTTAGCAAAATTTCAAAACTTTTACTAAATGGTGATGGCAACTTTTACTAAATGGTGATGGCAACTACTTGCAGCAAGCAATCAACAAAAAATCTAACAAATTCTGTAAAAAATCAAGATGGTTCTGCACTGATCCTAGCTAGGATTTTTGTCGAACGCGTTACGTGCACAGGTTTCGGGGGGGAAGGAGAAGGAAGAGAGGGGAAGCGTACCGGGCAGGGAAGGGGAGGGGGGAGGGAGGGGACGGCCGCGGGCGCAGGGGAGGTCGCCGGGCGCGCCACGGGCAACGACGGCAGAGGGAGCGGCGTGGGCGACGACGGCGCGCAGGAGAGGTCGCCGGGCGCGGTGTGCGGCGCGGCTCGGGCGGGGGCGGCCGGGGCGCAGGGGATGAGGTCGCCGGCGACGAGGGCGGGCGGCGCACAGGGTGGGCGGCGAGTTGAGGCGGCGTCGGGCGCAGGGGATGAGGTCGCCGGCGTCGGGGACGAGGCACAGCGCGGGGAGCAGTTTGAAGTTAGAGAAATTGGGGAAGGAAGAGGCAGCGCGGCGAGGGCCCACATGTAAGTGGGTGCCCAGCATTTCTGTGGCGCACCCCCGCGGGGATGCGCCACATAATTTCCAAGATTTCTGTGGCGCATCGTTTGGGCGGATGCGCCACAGAAATAGCTAGCCTCTAAAATAAAAAGCTGTGCTGCTATAACATAGCACAAACACACACATAGCCCAGTGGTTCCAACCACGTCAGTTAACATGGGCAACCCAGGTTCAAATCCTAGCTGCTCACTTTTTATTTTTTTTCTTTTCAAATATTTTTGGTTAATTTTGGTTCACAAAAACTACACATAATTAATGTCTTTGGTACATATTGAATTCACTAAATACATATATATCGTCGTGCATTGTCTCACACACAATGTGTCATACATATTAATGATCATACATACGTATGCTCACACACACACGCAAATTAAATACACCAAAAAAGTCTCTTCTTCGTCTCGGTTCCGCGAGTTAGCTTCTCTTCTTTCCCTTCTTCGCGGTTGAAAACTTTAGGCCGGTCACCTTGAGATTTCTTCGCGTGAACGGACAACCTATCCTAGGTAGGGAGGTCTTCCTTCTTTGTGTACTAGTAGTAGGCATGTCGAAGAACTTGTCGAATTCCTCCTCGATCTTTGGCTCGTTGTCCAAGTCTTGCTCGGTGGCGCCTCCTTCCATTCCGATGATGCTCCTCTTGCCCCTCCTCACGACAACACGACTAGGCTTCGACGGGTCGGTAATGAAGAAGCATTGCTCAACTTGGCTAGCGAGTACCCATGGCTCATTTTTCGCGGAGGCGTTCTTCGATTTGGCATCGGGTATTACCATGGTGGTGAAATACCGGCCTTCTTTGACGACGTCCTTGGCCCATCTTACACGGAACATTGGCACCACCTCTCCACAGTAGTTGAGCTCCCATATGTCCTCAATCCTTCCGAAGTATCTTTCCTTGACAGTAGCCTCCTCATCGCCGTAGGATAGCATAGTTACTCCTGAGTTTTGATATTCCGACATCTTGTCCTTTCCCTCGGTGTAGAATCTGTAGCCGTTGATGTCGTACACATGATAGGTCCTTACGTTGTGCGAGGGACCCCGTGATAAGGAGAATATGAGTTGTTCATCTTCCGTAGATGGCGGTTTCCTCTTTGCTAGATCCATTTGCTTTTGCTTGAACCAACGCGTGAAGCTGGCGTTGTGCTCTCTGGTTACGTCTCCCTTCTTCCTCGGCCGGCCCAGTTTGATGTACTGTTGCTCGAGTAAGCATTTGTGCTCTTCCACACAAGTTTCGATCAACTGTAAGTGTTGTAGCGCGACCCGGTGAGCCCTGTCGAAGTCGTCCTTTCGACCCTGCATGCTGACAAAGATTGTGCTGGAGCCCTCTCGGTGACCATATCCATTGAGCCTGTCGAAGTGTTTCCTCGTGGGCAGACCTACATCCTGGTTCTCGTTGCTTAGATAATTCTGGCAGAAGGAGATGCACTCGTAGGTTAGAAAGCCCTTGGTCATGCTTGCATCTGGACGGGCCCTGTTGCGAACGTATCCTTTCATGACACCGTTCATCCTTTCGAACGGCATCATGTAGTGCATGAACGTTGGCCCTAGCTGCCTGATGTCATCAACGACATGGAGAAGGAGATGCACGCATATATCAAAGAATGCTGGCGGGAAGTAAATCTCGAGCTCGCATAGTACCAGCTCGATCTCTTCTGTAGCCTGTCGAGCTGCTTCACCCCGATCGACTTCCTGTTGATGACGTCGACAAAGTTGCAAAGGGCAAGCAGCGTATCACGGACGTGCTCGTCCATTATCCCTCGAATCGCAACGGGAAGTATCTGCGTCAACAACACGTGACAGTCGTGAGACTTCATCCCGCTAAACCTCTTCTTCTTTCCGTCCAGATATCTGCTTATCTGTCCCGCGTAACCATTCGGAAATTTGACTCCTAGAAGACACCTGTAGAATTGCTCGAGCTCCTCCGGACTCATAGTGAAGCACGTAGCAGGAAGCACCACAGTGTTCTTCTTTACCCTTTTGCCGCGACCTTGAGTCCCTTCCGTCTGATCATCATCATCATCGTCATCGCTATCGGGGGCCTGAAGTTCTTTCCTGACACCAAGCCATTTCAGATCGTATCTTGCTTTCGTCCCATCCTTGGTCTTTTCCGGCATGTTGGAAAGAGTGCCAAGCAAACTCTCGGTGACATTCTTCGTAATGTGCATCATATCGAGGCTATGTGGCGTCTTGAGGAACTTCCAGTAGGGCAAGTTGTGGAAAACACCCTCGCTTTCCATACACCCAGCAGCGGATCTACCTTCGGTCGTTTCTTTCCCGGCGCAGGGCACTCCTCCCAATTATTCAACAGCTCGTCGATTTCTATGCCGCTCCTCGGGATCGGGGGTCCTTCGGGCTCGTCCTTACCATTAAACAGGTCACCGCGTTTCCTCCACGGGTGATCCATGCGAAGCCACCTTCGAGCCCCTGGGTACACGGTTTTCGAAGACCCGGGATTCCTTGGTAGCTGGAGATGCGGGGTCTTATCCATGCACCTGACACATGCGCAGAATCCGTGGCCTACCTGGGCCGATACATATGAGCAACCAGGATAGTCCTGCACCGTCGTGAGCAGCGCGGCTCTCATTGGGAAATAATCTCCAGTGTAGGCATCCCACGTAGGGCTGGGGTCGCCCACAATGTGGCTAACTCCTCTTCCAACAGCGCGAGATACGTATGTATGTGGACACCTGCTTGTTTCGGCCCCTGAATGAGAAGACTCATGTGAATATACCTTTGCTTCGTGCACAACCACGGGGAAGGTTGTAAGGCCATACAAACACGGGCCATGTGCTATGCGTGCTACTCTGGTTGCCGAACGGATTGAGTCCATCGGTGCTCATACCGAGCCTGACGTTCCTTGCGTCGCCTCCGAAATTTCCGACGGCGTCCAACTCTTGCCACTGGCCAGCGTCTCAAGGGTGTGTAAGGATCCTGCCCTTCTCCGGATCTTCTTCAGGCTTCTCCCTTTCCGCGTGCCATTGCATGAGCTTTGCTTCCTTAGGGTCCACGAAGTACCGCTGCAGACGGGGAGTGATAGGAAAGTACCATACCACTTTGTGAGGACCTTTCTTCCCACGGCTCTTGTACCGTCCTTGGCCGCACACCGGACATGTGGTTCTGTCCTCGTACTCGCCCCGATAAATTGCGCAATCATTGATGCAGGCGTGGTATTTAACGTGCGGTAGGTCAAGAGGGCACACGACTTTCTTGGCCTCCTCGATACTAGTTGGCAATGTGTTCCCCTCGGGAAGACGCTCGTGGAAGAATTTCATGTTCTTGTTGAAGCTCACGTCGGTCCATTTGTTTCCTGACTTCATCTCCAGAGCATCAAGCGTTACTTGCAAGCGCGTATCCTGTGGCCGGCACCCTGGATACAACGGAGTCTTCCCGTCTATCTCCATTTGCGCCAGCTTGGCTTTCTCTCTAACGGTCCTCGCCTGCTTAAGGAGCAGTTCTTGAACATGAGACTCCATCAAGGCCGACATTAGCGAGCTCTGCGGCGTGTTCGCGTCTTCTCCACCACCATCTACTCCTTCATCATGACCATTTCCGTCGGCATCTCCTTCGTCACGATCATCATGCCCGCCCTCGTCTTCAGGCGCAACATTTGCTGTCGGCGCTTCATTGAAGCCTTCCATGAAACCGCGCCTGAGCAGGTGTTCCTCCAATAGTCCGGAATCAGGGTCGATCCATCTCACAAATTTGCAACTTCTACACGGACATCGTATGTGGCGCTTGTTGCACCGAATCATTTCCGCCTTCGCTTCTTCCTTGTAGTTGTTGATTCGACTGGAGCTCATCTTCATGACCATGGTCGCCTACACGGTATACATATAGAGTATGTGTTATTAAGTCGGAAATGTTCGACGAAAAAATTCGGCATGACTTCCCCTAGAAGTAGGACATATGTGGTGCAAAAATTTACCGAAATGGAAATGAATCAACATTTCGGCAAACATCCATGCACCACGCCGGCGCAAGGAACAACATGCAAAGATTCATGCAAACCACACACACAAGTTTCATGCATAGATCCGTTCAACAAATAGTTTGCTTCATGCAAACCACACACACAATCGCCCGCCGACAAGTTTCTCATGCCTTCCATCCAACAATACCCACCTAGTAGATCTAGATCCGTTCCCGAGACGTGACCGTGATCGATGAGAGAGAGTGTGTGGTGATGGAGGGAAAATAGTGGACAAAAAGAGAGGAGGAGAATATATATGGAGGCTTTCCCCAAGCCCTCACCAATTCTATGTCAAACAAAGTAAGTTTAACAACAAATAATGGATAATAGGATGGTCAAAATGCCATGGGAGAGAGGAGGAGCTCGAGCTAGATGCATGGGGGGAGAATGAAGAAGGTCACATGGGGAAAGTGGGTGCTGCCACCTTTTTGTGGATCTGGGCCAACATTCTGTGGCGCACGCAACTCGGTGCGCCACAGAATGTCAACTTTCTGTGGCGCACGGTGTTGGGTGCGCCACAGAAAGCTACGATTCTGTGGCGCATGGTGGCTGGTGCGCCACAGAATATGAACTTTCTGTGGCGCACTGGGCCACGTGCGCCACAGAATCTCCCCAGATGGACCTGGCCCAATAATTGGAACGTGGGACCCACGCTATTTCTGTGGCGCATGGGTGTGCATGCGCCACAGAAATATTACATTCTGTGGCGCATTCGCTTCCATGCGCCACAAAATGTTAGATTTCTGTGGCGCATGTCTGTCAGATGCGTCACAGAAAGGCCAAAATTTCTGTGGCGCACCTTATGCCATGCGCCACAGAAATATTTCTGTGGCGCACCAATTAAGGGTGCGCCACAGAATACCAACCCATCTATAAGGGTTTTCCTAGTAGTGTAAAACATGTTATAAATATAGAACATAGGGAGTATGTGCAAAGGTGTATATTCCTGTTATCTTAAATATGACCAAATCTCTATTCAAACGGTGATTTTTATTAGTGTATACATGTCATATGTAGATGCATTACATATTTACATGTGCATTTTTAGCCACAAATATGGGATCTTATATGTAGACAGCTTATAAACTGATTATTATTGTATGAGGTATCTGGTGAATCTCATCTTAACTCTGTACTACACATGTGCCAAGGAAAAGATACACTGATTCAGATTTTCACGCCTTCCGCTGTCGTCGAAAGATACACGCCATTATATCAGGCGACCTGAACGCTGACCGCCGCGAACGAGGCGTCAGATTTAGACCACAAAGCAGAGAGGTGGCCGTGTCAGCAAGGTCCCCTTCATCGGCCATGTAGAGGAACAGAGACGGCATTCATTCATTAGGCAAATCATAGTCTGACGTGGAGATTAGTGTGATGGAGACTAGTTATTTACTTTTATTATGACCATCTCGTTGTCTCCTCACAGATCACAAGTCCACTTTCAAACAACCGATTAAGGATGGAATCTGTGAGTTTAGTAGTCTCCCTGTGGATACATCCCTATGGTTTCTCTTTATTTGTTAGAGCCCATGGGCCTTCATTTGGAACAGAGAGCAAGGTGCTCCATAGGAAATACTGCTAAGATTTTTTTTAAACCAAACAAGCTCCAGCAGAACCACTCTGTCAGATTTCTGATTTCTGAAGTAGAAAAGCCTGGTAGAAAAGAAAGTCAATGCTCGCAGACTTCTCAAGTAGTACATCAATACATCATGTGCTCTGCGTTTCAGTGCTAGCATCAAGGAATCAGGGAGGCTGCCAGGACTATGGACATGGATCAAACCAGGGCCGATATGAAGGTGAGGCTAGATACGAATCCTGCGTGCGCTTTGTTCCTGCAGGGTACATGCCACACGGCTTTCTCCACAGGCGCGGAGAAGTCGAGATTCTTCAATACCCATATGCAGGAATCGGGATGTGTTTCCTTTTTCCTGTAACGGAGGAGCAGGTTTGGGCTGCTGAAGTCGACCGTGGCGTAACCGCTGGCATCAAGAGGCTGCAAATAAATACGGAAATCAGCAGGCCGCTCAGAGTTTCTTCAGAAAGTGTTATGATAAGGAAGCGAAGCCGCATGCTTGAAAGTGGCTTAGACCAAGTATACATATGTGAAACCGATCACAAATCCATGGTACATCTAAAGTACTCGGACTAGATCACTGAATCTTAAACATGATAGCGAGTACACTTATTTGCAAAGAGCGTGTTTAAGAAATGGTCTGCTATGAGCTGTATCAAAAATATACTAACAGAGAAGCCAATGAGCAAGAGCCAGATCTTTTTACAAGCCCTGCAATTTGTTT
The DNA here is from genome assembly GCA_947311845.1 of Poa pratensis. Classification (NCBI taxonomy): domain Eukaryota; kingdom Viridiplantae; phylum Streptophyta; class Magnoliopsida; order Poales; family Poaceae; genus Poa; species Poa pratensis. The sequence goes on from CAMZMU010000114.1 coordinate 14,187,578, forward strand.
ATGCTAAATCTACATATGAGAAGTTGACCATGATAAGACATAAAAAAGAACTAGATTTAGAATCTGAAAGTACAAGCCCAACTGGTGTGTACAGCGAGCTTTTAGAACAAACGAGGAGCACATAAGATAAACAAAAACAACCATGTTGTTTTTTCGGTAACACCATGTGCATTTCATGCATGTTTGCAGCAAGTTAGAACATGGAAATGGAGGGTGGGGTCGGTGGCCACTTCTACAAGTTTGACTTTCTTCATGATTCTCTTGCTATTACCTACAAACATCCACCGCTTCTCCAATTCACTTCCTACTCTCCCAGACCTTTTCACCATAAGCATTACAGTGTGCCTTGATCGACTCCATCTGTTGATACCAAACTTCCCAACTTTTCTTAAAATTTTGTGAAATCAGGTAACCCAGCCTGGCAGAATCCTGAACCCAATCTACAGAGATGGAAGCTTAAAGGCACAAATATACGACGAATAGTGATTTGATGCCACTTAGTTATTAGCAGTCATCTTATGGTTCAGTTTTCTCATTTCTCAGTCTCTTGATTGACTGTACAGTTGAAGAGTTGTTTTTACCATGGTTCAGTTAATCAGAATTTTCAGTTTTTACGAGACGTAGTCCATCTCCCATACTGTTCACTAGCTTCTCTATTCTTCTGGAAACTTGTAGAAACTGTTTAGGTTAGGATGCTCAAGAGTTTATCAATAACATCACCATAAATATAAGGACACAAGTGAGATGTGACCCAAAGCAAAACTAAACAGAAATTGCTAACTTTGCAAGATTTGTTTTCTGGTTTCCGCTCAATATTCATTAGTTGCATGTTCTGCAAAAAATCATGCTAAGCGTGCATTATTTGTCATTTGCAAGATTTCCTATGTTAACATGATGCATTGTCCGATGTCCATCAGGAGCAATGTGCATGTAACCACCAAAACGTTGTTGAATATTTCAAAGATTAGCAGAACTCATTTTCTCAAATTGAGAAGGCAAACTGAGTGATATTTATCTTATTAACACTTTCCATGTAGTAAGCATGTGTATTGACAGACCTCATGAACCAAGTAAATCAAGTTGACAGTTTGTTACCATACATGGTTTATTCCAAAATTAGAAACTTACCGGGTATCTAGCATGGAGAGGGAGCTCTACTACAAGGTTACAGTCCATTGATGTGCTTGGCTTGAGATCAAAATGGATCTCAACAGCTGACCGGCTGGACAGAGCTGAGGGTAGTTCAAGGTTTGTGTCTCCAAAAACAGCAACATCAAGAAAAACTGCAAGACAAAAAAAAAAGGAAATCAACATAATCTAAATGAATATTAGTGATGTAAGAGTAGTCAACCGGCCAGCTCAGAGTTTGGTTTCACCTTCCCGCTCAACAAAATGCTGTAGCTCAAACGGGTCAGCAAACACCCCACTGGGGAGCTTTTCAATTATCACCAGATGGGCGTCATAGCTATCAAGGAATTTTACCACATCATCTTTGCAGTTACCGAATTTCACATAATAGACTAACCGGCGGTGGGAACCTTCACCGACCAGTTGCTGGCGCAATTCTGAAAGGGCAGGCACATCAAGGTCATCAGCAAGTCCCTCACACAAGTCAGCAGTGTCAGATACTTCAGTTAAGTCACGATGTTGAGCAAGCTGGCTCGTCAAGGCGTCGAGACTTGCATTGGCAACGTACGTCCTAGAGCAAGGCATGCAATTGACAGATTTATTATGGCTGCTGCCTGCCTGTTCAAAACTGGGGTTAAAACTTGTTGACAAAATATCAAGCAAACTGAAACGAAAGTACACCAAAATTGAAAGTAGCACATAAAAGCATGGCATATCCTAATGTGCAAACAATTTTGCGTAAAAAAAGTAAAAAAATGTACAGTGAGTTTAGTTACCACCAGAACACTGAGGTCACAGACAGCAAACTTAGCCTAACATGGGATGGCTGCACAAATCCCACCCACTCTGTGAAATAGTGACGGAAGGGGGCCTCTATGGAGTACTAATTATTTTTTACCACTAACCTTACCAATGAGTTTTCTGCATTCTACCACGCATCTGAAATTCTGAATTACTCATAGCAGCATTAAAAGCAACAAGAAGTACATACTTTTTCTTGAACTGAAAAAATAACAAACCCTACAGAAAGAAATCCAGTACACCCCACGCACCTGCTCAGGCACTGACGACGCACTGGAGACCCAAGCGGCGGCCACGAAGGCCATGGCGAGCAAGCACGGCCGGATCCTCACGGCCATGGCTTCCAGCGGCGCCGCGCCCAGTCTTCCCACTCGCCACTTCGCCGTCGTTTGGCTGGTCGTCAGCGGAGCCGCGCAGCGCACTGTGTGTAGTTTCCGCCCGTGGTCGCCGGATAGACGCGCCGCCCGTGACCGGCTTGGTGGCGCTTCCGCCCGTGGTCGCCGGATGAACAGGGGGTCGGTGCTCCTGATGGAGGAGGTGGCAGAGTGAAGTAATCTTCCCCAACTCGTCTTTTTGCCGTTTCCGAAATTCGCAAATAGCCAGCTTCTCCTTCTGTACACGGCCAGATCCGCGGAGCTGGACCGTTCGGCGCAGCTCCTCTGCGGAGTTTTTCGCGTGAACTTTTTGGGCTTTAAGAAGTCGAATGGCCGAGAAAATATGCAATTTGGGGGCAAATGACCAGATCCTTTCAAATTTCTTCTCTAAATCCACGCCATCTCTTCGAGCTTTCGACAGCAAATTAAATTTCACGTGCACCAGCATTTTATTACGTGTTACGAAATGAACAGACAAAGAGCGGGATCTGAAGCTGAACACAGGTCCAATGATATCGATTTTGTATCAAATGACCACTTATAACCAACGTCGTAATGTGGAAAACGGTTGTAGTACCTCTATATCTCAAGACTTACACGTGTTCTTATTTCACAAAGCAACATCAAATTTTACAAATAATCAGTACTGGCTATCTTTCTTCTCTTCTTCCTCTGGTATTATGAACTATATTTATCCCGTGGTATAATGTATGTATGAGGAATATGCAGCCATCTTCACAAGTTGAGGAATGTATGACGTGTCTAAGAAAGCAATGTATATTAGATACATTTGTGACACACAGAATTACTGTCCCTTACATTATCAGCATCGTTGTTGAGATGGCACGCCATATGAGAAAAATGGTGTTTCCTCGGCGTTTTGTGCTACTGGAGTTCCTTTTAATCTTCCTTTTAGCATTGCAGCTCAAAATAAAATGCTTAATGGAATGGCTAGTTAGTGTTGAGAAATACCTCGGCTTAAAATTTTCTAGCATTTTACACCTTGATTTTTTACTTCCTTTTTGTTATTCAGGTGACAGTAGATCATCTTGAATTCTGTCACGCACTACTTCAAAAGCTGGCGAAGATAGTGTCCTTTTTTTTGTGACAGTGGAAAGACTTTATTTCATCAAATAATGGTCATGTAGTATCCTAGCATCCAGTGTTTAGCACTCTGCAATGTGCTACTGCTGGAAAGAGTTTCTATGTCGAATACCTTTGTGCTCATCGGATGATGAAATATTCCCTTTTAGATTCAAGAGAAATACATTTGCTACCAGAGTATGCATTGCTATAACCATAGAGGATGATAGCACTATTCTCTTTGGGACATTTACCAAGGATATTGTGTAGATAGATGTACTCACATCATAGTTTTGTCATGTAGCATGAAAGAAGTTATTGTTTGTATTTTGTGTTAATGTTTGACTGAGAATCGGTATAAACAATTATGTCCTCGTCTTTACTTATGTAATAACAAATAGTATGTATAAACCAAGTTTGCTACAAAAATTTGCTACAAACCATATGGAAATTGCACAGGCTTAATATTTGCTACCGAGGCCAACAATGAATGATCCGAGAGCTTCCACGTCTACGTGAGAACTTTTCCACCAAGCTGGTCTAGAACATCACCTTAACGAGCAATATACCAATATGGCTTGGACACGGGCCACCTGCCATCCAACAATACCGTTTCATTATAATTTCATCGACAAATGAATAGTACTCAAATATAAGATGTTTTACCATTTTGGACCCAACATGCTTGCTAAAACATCTTATATTTTGATACGGAGGGAGTATATGGTACCAAAAACAAGTGGGGCATCAAGAAACAGAAGAATTACCTGTTTCTCTCCTTGCTCTTTCTAGTCGGCCTATCCATGTTGATAGGACGACTGGCGGAATCTCTGGCTCAACATGTTTTCAGTCTAAGTTAGTGTTGAACGCCTGAACCACACACATATACAGTATATGTCTAGAATAGGCATGGAGAAAAAATACCTTTCAGACAGAAGTTTAAACCCTCTCTCCAAAACTGTGACAATCTTCCTACTTGGCAGAAAAGGAGTTGTTCGACTTTCATCATAAAAGTTCATGCCCATGAACTTACCATTTAAACCAACAAGGGCCCCCCCAATGCCAACCTAATAACAAAAAGAAGCACATGATGTTGGAAGAAGTTTGTACGGACAGTTTAGCACATGGATATTAATTGATTGATCGACAACTCAAATAGACTAACTATCCACACGGGTACCATGTAGAAAACTGACCAGAGAAATTCACCACTATACCTTCTTGATTTTACAAGTGGACAAAATAAGGTCTTTGCAAGTAAGATCCAAACCCTGGTGTTCTTTCTGTTTTGGGCGACGATTAATTGCACCCTTCACTTTACCCATTGAAGCCATCAATAACCCGTGGCGTTCTTTAGGCCCACGACCTATAGCTGCTACCACCTTGCCTGGGCATGGGGCCCTGACATTGAGCATATCTTGTGGAGAAATGTCACTGAGATCCTTTTCGAGACTGACAATAGCAATGCTGTAATTTGGATGATACAATTCCAGTCTCCCATCCACACATTGTCCTGGAGGGAGAAACACCGGAAGCTGCAACAAACAGAGTGATCAAGCTCTGACTAATCAAATCATCACCTAACTTAAAAGACCAAGAATACAAATAGGGTCACCAACTAACTCTCAAGTTCTCATCAATCTCGTCTTGAGCATCACCAGTCCTAACCAAACTGGCCGAGGTAAGTACAAACGTGCTGCCTCTGCTCGTTATAAGCAGGCCTGTGCAAGAAAAATGCCTCACGTCTTCTGCAGATAATAACTTTGAGCATTAGTTAGTGAGGATAAAACACAATCACGGAAGAGTAATGAGCATACAGCTGTAAGTATCACCCTTAAATGAAGCGATTAGGAGTGGAGCTTAGCTCAACTGGTTGGGGGAGTGGATGTACAAACCCAACAACCAGGTTCAAGTCCCCAGGGACGCGAATTTAGGTTCCTATTTATACTTGAGGATCAGGCCTTCCTGGTACTCATGCAATTTATCCTGAGGATCAGGCTTGGTTATTAACCAAGATAAAAATCCTGATACTCATGCTTAAAAGGCTGTGTGCATCCCTAGTTGGTGCAGAGGCCGGTGAAGTGAAATTCTCCCCAAATTTTAAAGAGAGACTCCTCCTGGGTCCGTCACCAGCAGCCAACGGAAGGATCCAGCCCAATCGACGTCGGCGATAAAACAACATTTGTTTTCCACGACCTGGTGACCTGGCCGCTCCCGATCCCCTTTTTCCGCCGCTCGCCGCTGGTCCATTCCGGCCACCTCCGGCGGCTCTCCGCGACGCGCACCACCACCCTTGTTCCTTCTCCTCCAGCTCTCCCGAATCCACGGCGTCCAACCGCCTCAGATGCAGCAACTTGGCGTCAGCGGCGGCTGATGACGGGATGGCGAACCAAGAGGCCGTCGGCGGCCAGGCCACTGCCCGCGCGGCCCCGGCCGGCGTCGAGGAGCTCGCCATCGAGCTGTGTTCCCCAGGAACCAGTTGCGTGCTCCACGGGCTCCCGACGGAGCGATGCCGCGGCAGGAACCTTGCCGGCGGCTGACGCTAGTGCCAGCCGCACTCTCGCCGGCGGCGCCAGGGGCATCTGCGGCGGCGAGCTCGCCGGCGTCCTCGGGATCCCGGTTTTATGCCCTCGAAGAAGATGTGGGAGGGGAAGTTTGGGCTGCGGAGGAGCTCGCCGTGTGCCGGCCGCCCAAGTCCGACGAGACGCTGGCTAAGGTGTTCTGGGAATACGTCGGTTTTCCGACGAACGAGTTGCGGCTCTGGGAACGTGGAACCACGGAAGATGGCATCGAGCAGCGAGATACGTCGGGCGCTATTGTGTGCAGGTCGCCGGAGACGCCGCTGGATCGGACACCGGAGGGACGAGCTCGTTCTTCTTCGCTGTCCGGCAGTGTCGGCGGGCCTAGGGACTCGCCACGGTCCGAGCGGAGGCGGGGTGACCGGCTGATGCTCAACGGCAACGGCCAGGACGACCGGGACGACGGCGACGACACCTCTGACGACAGCCTCGGCGACGACGACGAGAGCGGTGCTATCCAGCGGCCTTTTCTTTCTTTTTCATTTCCGTCGTTTATTTTTAAGTTTAATAGTGTGTTAACTAAGGTCTTGAGGCTTATGAAATTCGACCATCTTACGGTTATTTCTAAAGTTTCGACTGGGTTGACTGCCACCTTTTTTAATGAAAAAGAAGCGAATGCCACATCAGATGGTCAGCTTCTTTCTCATTTTATTGGTGAAGTGTTGGAGATTGGTTTGGATAAGGACGGGTTGTGCTCATTGTATGAGTTAAAAGCATCTTGTCGGAAATCTAAATCTGCCGCTAACAATTTGCCTCGGAAACGGGCTAAGTTTTCCAAATCCCCCATAGTTTTCCAATGAATGGCATGTTCGCAAATAGCAGAGGTTTTGGTGACCTGGCTAAACATTTGCACTTTGCTGGTTGCATTCGGGACCATAATTTGGATTTTTTAGCTATTTCTGAGACGGGTAGACGCGAGTTTTCGCAATCTCTACTGAACCGTATTTCGGGCGGTATAGAGTTTGATTGGTACTCGCGTCCCCCTCATGGCCGTTCTAGAGGCATTCTACTAGGCATCAGGACTGATACCATGGAAGTGTTGGATGTTACGGATGGTGATTTTCATATTAATATGCACATCCGTAATAAATCCGATAATTTCATTTGGAGTCTTGTTGCCGTGTATGGGCCGGCCCAGGAAGTGGCTAAGACTTCTTTTCTCTGTGAAATGGTAAACTTGGCAAAAGATAACCCACACCCTCTTATCATTGGTGGGGATTTCAACATGCTACGTTTTCCGTTTGAGAAAAGTAAGGGTCGGTTTGATAACCGTTGGCCTCTTTTGTTCAATGCAGTCATCGACAGCTTGAACTTACGAGAGATTACAATGGTGGGGAGACAGTTCACTTGGGCTAATTCTCTCCCTGAACCCACATACGAGAAACTAGACCGTGTACTGATGGATACTGATTGGGAATCTAGGTTCCCACTGGTGTCGGTACGGGCGCTAGAACGTATTGAGGGTTTGTCAGACCATGCTCCCATTCTTTTGACAACTGGAATACCTAGACCACAGTGTAAGCCACGGTTCAAGTTTGAGCTTGGGTGGCTGCACCGCGAGGGTTTCCATGAGATGGTTAAAAGAATTTGGGAAAGACCAGTTGCGGGTGATACGCCTATCCAGCGGTGGAACAACAAGATACGTGCTTTACGCAACACCTCGTTGGTTGGGCTCGTCATACTTCTGGTTTACTTAAAAAAGAAAAGGATCGACTTTCCTCGATTATTGATGCTCTAGAAGCATTAGCAGAAGTTCGGTTACTATCCGAGCAAGAGATTGAGCTAAAGAGCCAATCCAATGCACAGATAGCGAAGCTACTGCGAGAGGAGGAGTTAAAATGGTATCAACGTTCTAAAGCCCAATTCATCCTAGAAGGGGATTCGAATACACGTTATTTCCATAGTATTGCCAATGGCAGACACAGGAAAAAGCGCATTCATTCTCTAGTCCAGGATGGGGGAACGATTGAGGGCCATGAACAACTAAAGTCGTACATTACTAATTACTATAAAGGCCTGTTCGGTGCTCCAGAGGAAGGTAATTTCACTTTGGATGAGTCTCGAACAGATGATATCCCCCAGGTTTCAGATGCGGAAAATAGTCTCCTTACTAAACTTTACTCAGAGGAGGAAGTGAGGATGGCGGTTTTCCAAATGAAACATAATACAGCACCTGGACCTGATGGTTTCCCGGCTGAGTTCTACTAGAATTTTTGGGATGTTATCAAGTCTGATTTACTTCAACTGTTTGTCTGTCTTCACAATGGACAGTTAGAGTTGTTTCGTCTCAATTTTGGTGAGATAATTTTATTACCTAAGGTTAACGAGGCAGAAAGGATTCAACAATTTAGACCTATATGCCTTCTTAACGTTAGTTTTAAAATATTCACCAAAGTGGCTACGATTCGACTGAACAGTGTGGCAGATCATGTAGTTCGTCCGTCTCAGACGGCTTTTATGCAAGGCCGCAACATCCTTGATGGAGTTGCGATCCTACATGAAACAGTTCACGAGCTACATAGAAAAAAGCTGAATGGGGTAATTCTTAAAATTGACTTTGAGAAAGCTTATGATAAAGTCAAATGGTCTTTCCTTCAGCAGACCCTCAGAATGAAAGGTTTTTCTCCTGAGTGGTGCGCGTTAATTAATAGCTTTGTTTCGGGAGGAAGTGTAGCCATTAAGGTCAATGATGACACTGGCAAATATTTTCAAACGAAAAAAGGCCTCAGACAGGGTGACCCGTTATCGCCAATACTATTTAATATAGTGGCTGATACGTTGGCTATCTTGATCGAACGCGCTAAAGCTGAGGGTCAAATTGAAGGAGTGATTCCACATCTTGTTGATGGTGGTTTATCGATTCTTCAATATGCTGACGATACAATCCTTTTTATGGAACATGACATCGAAAAAGCTCGTAACCTTAAGCTGATCTTGTCAGCATTCGAGCAACTTTCGGGTCTTAAGATAAATTTCCATAAAAGTGAATTGTTTTGTTTTGGCGAGGCTCAAGAAAACGCCGCCTTGTATGCTGAACTTTTTGGCTGTGAGCAAGGTCAATTTCCTATCAACTATTTGGGTATTCCGATTCATTATCGGAAACTTACAAATGCTGAATGGAAAAAGGTGGAGGAAAGACTTCAATTACGCTTAAATAGCTGGAAAGGCAAACTCTTATCCCTGGGTGGAAGATTGGTTCTCATAAACTCGGTACTAACAAACATGGTACTGTACATGATTTCATTCTTCCAATTGCCTAAAGGAGTCTTAAAACGATTGGATTATTTCCGATCAATATTCTTTTGGCAAGGGGATTGCGAGAAGAAAAAATACCGACTGACTAAATGGAGGTCGTTTGCTGCCCTAAAGACCAAGGAGGGCTCGGAGTTCATGACCTTGAGGTCAAGAATAGAGCCTTGCTAGGTAAATGGCTCTTCAAACTTCTATCGGAAGATGGAGTTTGGCAAACCCTCCTTAGGAGAAAGTATGTGGGAGATCAAGCTGTTTCTCAGGTTCTTTGGAAACCTGGCGATTCACACTTCTGGGCTGGCCTCATGGCTACAAAGAAGTTTTTTTTCCAACATGGATTTTCTCAATTAGGGATGGATCGGAAATTCGTTTCTGGGAGGATAAATGGCTAGGCCAATCTACCCTTAGAGAACAATATCCGGCTCTGTACACTATTGTACGAAACAAAAGCGACACGATCGCGAAGGTGTTGGGTACCTCCCCACCAGATGTTTCGTTCAGAAGAAGTTTACTTGGAACAAGACAAGCATCCTGGAATGCTTTGCTCATCCGATTGGATTCTGTCCAATTGTCGGAAGGTCCAGATAAATTTCAATGGAATCTTACGAAGAATGGTAAATTCTCGGTTGATTCTATGTATAGAGCACTAATTCTACCTGAAGTGCCAGTCGATATTAAGGATAATAACAAAATTTGGAAGATGAGGATACCACTTAAAACTAAAGTGTTTGCATGGTATCTTCGTCGGGGTGTAATTCTTACTAAAGACAACCTTGCCAAGCGTAATTGGCACGGAAGTAAAAAGTGTGTTTTCTGTCAACATGACGAGACCATTACACACTTATTCTTCCGGTGCGAATTCGCCAGGTCTATATGGTCAGCCGTCCAGATAGGTTCTACCTTACATCCACCGCGTACTGTTGCAAACCTTTTTGGCAACTGGTTAAATGGCGTGGATTCTAGGTTTAAACTCTTCTGTAGGATGGGCGCGATTGCCGTTATTTGGTCGTTGTGGCTATGTAGAAATGACAAGGTTTTTAACGATAAAATGCTTTGTTATGCAGGTTATTTATCGGTGTACAGCTATGCTACGAGCATGGTCGGCCCTGCAGCGTGTGGAGCACCGTGACTTATTTTTGGAGGTGGCGTTCAGGCTGGAGGCTGCGGCCAGGGAATTATTCTCCCGGCATGGATGGCAACATAGACTCCGGATAGACATACCAGCATCTTAGGCGGATCTACACTTTCTCATTATGATATGTAATTCGCCGTTTTTACTTTTTGTTCTGAATTGGTTACTGGTGAACTGGTGGCTGTGTGCATCTTAGCTATGCAGAGGCCGGGTGTAATGCTTAAAACTCTTAAGTAATAAAAATCCCTTTATCTAAAAAATTAAATGAAGCGATTGAGACAACACTTTTGGACATTTTCTCAGTAACCGTTTTTCCAAGTTGCTCCCAGATAGGCTTCACCAATCAACGTAAGGGTAATCGAAAGGATAACCTTCCCAAAAATGAAGTTGACCAAATTCCCCTTCAAATGTACCAGCCAATCCCCCATTGACTGGTCAATTAGGAAAGAAATACGTAAGTTGGCAATGAAGAAGTGCGCATGGGAGAAGTGAGCAATATAAAAATACGACATACGCTAAAATACAAGTGGCGGTGGCAGGGATAGCCGAAGGATTGATGAATCTTAGATCTTACCAGAATCCTGATGCAATAAGAAGACAGATCACATAATCAATATGGTGTGAAAAAATAATGGCCAGCGCGTAACATTCAGAAATTAGAATGATGGCTTGCATGATAATTTAGTAATTTACACCTGAAGGGATGACACTCTTTACATCTTTAGGCAAGGAATATCCACGGAAGTGAGAAGTTTTTCTGCAATGAAACATGTTAAATTCAAGTAAAACCCTACACATAAACAAAATTCCAGAAGAGGAAACAAGTATAAAAAAAAGATTTGGACATCAAAAATTGACATGAGGATTAAGAAATCAAAAACTGTGTCACTTAGTACAGATTTCACCACGCTCTTCTTCAGTTAGACAAATACACAGGCTTCAACATTGTAGCAAAGCACTAAATTTGACATAGGTATCCACGACAGATTACTGTTCGAAAACTTCAAAGATTCCGATGCTTGTTAGTATCCATTTAGGCAAGTTTTATGTAACACATGAACTGAAAGCTACTTTCATTCAAGTCCAAATATCAAAATTCTAGCTTAATAAAAATCATATCATGATTCATTTTATCTTAAAGATGAACTATACCTTATTTTAATTCCTTCCATTGGCATGTAATCAACAGGATTATTAGTATTGGACATTAAGAAAACTTTGTCCTGTCATGTTTCTAGCTTAGAAAGATTTAGTCCCATGGATAAGTTGTGCTTCTTGTATTGTGAAAATTACTTTTACTTGAAGTCTAACATCTAACTGTAACTTGCCAAAATCATATCAGAATTCACATGCATGCTACTCTCTGCGCATACAAATAATCTTGGGAAGCTTTGAGGCTTTGAAAGTTCTCATTTGAGGAGCTTGATTAGCCATACTGATGCCAGGCATTTCATGAGCCTCTATATAGAGAGGAGACATCAAGCGGAGGCGAAGTAAATTGCTGCAACACATTAGCCGCAGTTGACAAATACATGCAGATGAAATGTTGTCGTTTTCCACATGTCGCATGTCCTTTATTATTAACATTAAGGTGGGTGTTTAGTGTGCTGCCATCAGTTGCCTATTTGTCGTGGGGGATCACGGCAGATGCCATAGGTATGGCTAAGATGGGGCCGAATGGTCGTTGGGGAATCCGGGGAGGGTTTATGCACTCGAGAAGTGCACACGCAAGAACACGCAAGAACACGAACTAAGAACCAAGAAAGCAAGAACCCAAAACACACCACGATGTACCCTGCTTCGGGGCCCTCTTGCGGAGGTAACACCCCTACTGCAGCACTATCCTAGTCAGTGTATAGCTCAAAGTGACAAGTACAAGCTGCTCCTCGAGCTGTATGATGATACAAGGGTGAGAACTTGAGGTGGAAGATGATGATACAAAGAGAGGAAAAGACACTCCGAGCCTGAACCGAGGTCTCTCCGAGGTGTTCCGAGCTTCCTCTCTCTCTCTCTCTCTTGATCTTCGATGCTGGATCCTGGATCAGTCCGTCCCCTCCAGCAGGAGGGGGTGAAGCCCACTATATAGGCCAGCCGGGTTACCATTGTACCCCTCGCAGAACACTGTTGCCATGCCTCTGCAACGGTCACCACCGTACCACCGTACCTCGGTCGGGGACAAGACGTGGCTTGCCCATCTCCTGTAGCCTACCGGCAGAGCTAGCATGTCCCCTCTGACCGAGACAGGACGTGGCCTGGCAGAGCTACCTCGTAGCCTTTTCCCAGACCTCGCGTGGTCAGCGGTCGGAGACGTGCAGGCCCGCCGAACCCGGAGCACGCCTCTGCCATGCTCCTTGACAGACGCTCCCGTGTCAGGCGCTCTAGTACCCGGCTGGAAGTGACAGGAGCATTGACTCCGGCCCGACCTACAGCCCCACCTCGTTTAGCTCGACACGGATGTGACGGGCTCGTACCTCGGGTCTTGCGCTTAATATCTTTTACTAGCTCGGATCTTACTTCCTTACCACAGCTACTCCTGCACCCACAACGCAAACCACCGCACTGAGGTAGTTAGGTCGGCAGAACATAGCTCGGACTGTGAACCTCGGCCCTGGCCAACAGTATACCTCGGACCCCTCTGGGCCAAAATAGGTCGGCCTGTATTCTCCAGGTCAAGATGAAGCTCGGACCTTCCCAGGCCCAAACAGGTCGGCCCTTTCCGTACCTCGGCACAACTTGGAACACCACCTTATGCCAAGCCTTGACCCTACCCGGGGATACTCCCCCGACATTAGTCCCCGAAGCTGGTGCGGTCCTACGACCTCGGAAGGAGGGCCGTAGCAGGTTCAAAACAAGCCTTACACCACCTCCTAAACCGACCTCCAACATAGTCATGCCGAGGTACCTCCCATACACCACCATCCAATCCGAGGTAGATATGCGAACTGAACTCTCCGAGCTATCTGACTCAGCACCAACTTGCCTCAAGATTTTCCGAGGTACGTGGCGAAGAATCTCTGCCCGGGCTTCGGAATCCGGACCTCTGCCAAGCAGATTCTGACCACACGCCGCCCTCGTCAGCCGGACCCACCGAACAGCGCACCTGCGCACTCAAGTACTTGACCGCCCACGACCCCTCGATTTTGTGCTGACCAGCGCAGGAAATCCGGGGTGGGCGGTTGCTCTGCGGCCCACGATGTGGCCGATCGTGCGGCCGCAGACCGCGTAACCGTGCGCCCACTCGCACACGATCCCGCGCCTCCCGATAACCGCGCGGTAGTGGCGCAGTTAATGCGGGCAGTTACCGCGCGCGGCTATAAGTAGGGCCCCACGGGTAACTTCGCCATCTTCTTCCTCCTTCACTCGCCCTCTCGCCTCCATCGCCACCAGTGCCGCCGCTTCCGGTTGAGAAGAAACACGTTCCCGCCGCCGCCGACGAGCAGCTCCTTCGTCGCCGCTGCGACCGCGTCACCGGCGCCGCCCTTCAGCACCTCGTTTTCACGGTATGTACTCCCTTTCCTGATACCCTAGGCATTGCCCTAGGTTTCTTCCTCTTTGCGCTGTGGTTCTTCATATGTTCTTGAATAAAACTCTATTTACCTCCTCCGGTAGATCTTACTTGCATACTTTTTTGGGTAGTAGCGAGTTTCATACCTCGGATAGATGCTCGCCTAGCATAGATATGCCTCTATGTATATTAGATAGCCGTCCAACTCCTCCTGAGTTAGCCAGATATAGCCTTAGATTCCAGATTCACTTTTTCTTTGCTAAACTTCTGTGCATTCTTCTGCAGATTGATTCTGCCGAGATGTCTCCTCCTGAGACTTCGGAACAAACCGAGGTTCCAGACCTCGAACTGGAGGTCGGAGAACGAGCCGGCTGGGAAGGTTCGGATGTAACTCCGGACGAAATCCAGTGGCTCAGGGCGACTCGGCGGATTCCCGCCGGGGTAGAGTGTCGCCTGCCAGAGGGCGAACTCGAGCCTCAAGTCAAGGAAGGGGAACGGGTGGTCTTCGTCGCGCACTTCCAGCGCGGCTTCGGACTGCCCGTTAGCGATTTCTTCCGGAGCTTCCTCGACAATTCGACTCCAGGTTCATCACCTCCCCGCCAACGCCATCCACTCTCTCCTGCATCGTTTCCTTCTCTGAGGGATACCTCGGCCTCAAAGCCACGGTAGACCTCTTTTCTCGCTACTTCCAACTTAAGCGGCAAGTGATCCCGGATCCGAAAAACAAGGATCTGCCCAAGCTACTAACCGCCTGCGGAGCAGCCATCATAGCTCCTCGCCGAAACTCCATCTTCCCACGTATCGCTACTCCGGACACCGTTCGCAAGTGGCTCCGGACGTGGTTTTACGTGAAGAACTCCGGCGAAGAGGACTTCCTCAATCTGCCGGTGTTTAACCTCAGCCCTCCTACCGAACCGCTCAACTGGGACTACACTCCCCCTCTCACCAGCGAAATCAAGTCCATCCATGGGTATGTTGCGAAATGGCAGGACCCGGAGGACCCTGCGAACGACGGGAAAGTCCTGACGGCTGACGATCTGGCCTGCACATTTGTGAAGCGCAGGGTCTCCCCTCTCCAGGCGAGGACTCACAAGATCTGCCACATGAGCGGTCTTTATGATCCAACCCGCCATACGCATGTTGCACTGGACAACGCGTAGCTCGGCGAGTCCGAGCTATCACCAAGTCCAAGATCTGACGCTTGGACATGGGGAAGGGAACCCCACTACAGGACCAAGCCACCAAAACAGGTACGCTGTTCCGACGTTTTCTTCGGTACTCCTTTACCACCGAGGTCTTGCTACCGACGTTCATCTTGACCATTTCTTCCTAACTCCTTTTCATATGTCTGCCATATAGCTGTTCTCCCGCCAGACCGCCGAGGATGGAGTCCATCCTGCGGACCACTTCGGCAAGGATCTTCCTGTCGAGGACCCACCATCCAACGAGGACCCTGACAACGAGGATTACATGCCCATTGCCTCGGCCCGCGTCACCACCGCGGGTAAGCCTCAAGCACAAGCTTCAGTTCAAGAGATTTCGGATGACGAGGAGGGATTTCTCGTCATGGAACCAATAAACGCGGTACCTATCTCCTGCCTTCCTCACCTTCCGAACTTTACTCCAGCAACCAGCCGGAAACGCGCTGGTGCCGCAACTTCGGCCGCCGAACCATCCGCCACTGGAGCCTCCGGACCCACTGCGGCTCCGGTCAAGAGACGTCGGCTGAAGAAGTCCGGAAATCCTCCTCATGCCCGAGGGGGCAAGAAGTTTCCTACTTCGGATGGGTAATGCTTTGCTTCTATAGCCAACAAAGTTTGTTGCTTAAACTTATCACCTCGGTACTAACACTTGACCATCTTCCTTCGTTGCAGTGACCCCATAGAAGTGGATCAGGAGGTATCCTCCATGACTGCACCCGTTGGTGCCTCTGAAGCCACGACCACCCCGACGAACTCTCGCCCCGTATCTCCTCCACCGAGGTCTGGCCCGGCCTTGGAGAAATCTGCCCCCACCCGAGGCCAGTTCTCCGCGTCCTCAAACGGTGCGGGGACCAATCGCGCCAGAACTCCGGCTACCGCCTTGCCGGAGCCTCGACTCCCCCCGCAGCCAGACTGCCCGCAACCAACACAGCAACAGCAGAAGCAACAGCAGAAGCAACAGCCCAAGCAAGCAAGCCCCAAAAACCAGTTCGCCAGACTACCTTGCCGTTGGAGAAAGGCAAGGAGAAAGAGAAAGAGACGGTGAAGTCTAAGGTCACCCCCAAACCAACATCTGGGTCTGGCACCCTGACTATCTCTTCTCCTTCAAGGATGCACCGAGGTCTCCTCCCCCGGTGACACGCCGAACCTCCATTTGCCGCACCCGTTGATGAGACTGCTCCTCCGGCCGACGAATATGCTCGGAGGACATCTCTTATACTGGATAACCGGCCTGCTTCAAGCTCCGAGGCTGCTCAAGCCTTGGAGGCCTCGGTTAGGGGCATCGAGCAGGGCGGACCGTGGGGATATCCTCCTCTGCGCACTGACAGTGACCAGAGCCTCGGCTCCTTGGAACACTACAACGCAGACTGGAATTCTGCAGACGAGGTCTCCTCGGCCTCCCTAGCTGCTCCGGTAGGTGAGCACCCTGCGGGAAACAGCGCCTGCGGCCGAAGCGTCACGACCTACAAGTCGCTGCCCTGCGTGCTGCTCAAAACATCGACGTAAGTCCTATTCTCTTTACTTTCATGCAGTATCTCATCTAATATCCACCATTCCCAGTCCCCGAGATTCGAGGTAAACTATTGACGCTCCGCCGGAGTTAAAATTGTTTGGCTTGAATCTCAAACCATTTTACCTTACTTTATCATGCACCTCGGGTACGAGTCCCCGAGACTCCTGTCGAGGCATACCCCGGCAACATTTTTCCAATGATTTGACTCCGAGTCCCCGAGACTCTTGTCGAGGTATAGCCTTTCTAACCGAGCTATGTTTTTCTTCCTTGCAGAATACTATGAACGTCCGCACGGACATCTTCCATACCCTCCTGTTTGACCACAAGAAACTCCACGACGAGCACAAGGCCGTCCTTGCAGAAAAGAACTCTTTGGACGAAAAGCTCCAACTAGAGAAAGCCGAAGTAGCTCGTCTGGTAAAGGAACTGAAGCGCATCACCGAGCTGCGGACGTCGGAAACAGAGCAGCTGCAGGCGGAAAAGGCCAGTGTTGTTGAAACAGAGAAGAAACTTCGGGAGGATGCCGCCAAGGAACATGAGAATGCGCTCCAGTTAGCCGAGGCCCGCGCCACCTCGGCCACCGAGGCTTATGAAGCCCTTCAAGCTTCGGTTAACCAGCTCCTCCCGACGCTGGAACGTATCAACAAAGAAATGGACGGTAAGCTTCTTGCCCCCCTTATCCTTGCTTTGTCCTCAACAGTACTGGCTCTTTGCCGAACTGTTTCTTTCATTATTAACAGGCTATTCTTCTGCAGAGCACTTCACCTACACCCAAGTTTCGGCTCGCAATATCACTGATCAGCACAGGAAGAGGCGTAGCGAGACGAACCCCGCCTGGACCATTGAGGACCACATCGTGGCCATCAAAGCTCGGATCCATCCCTTGAAAACCATTGGGTCCGAACTCCTTGATGCAGGTGTGTCTGCTTTCCGAGCCTTGTGGCCTCTTGCCGATGCTCCCAATACTACGCCTGAGCTCGCCGCCAAGCTTCGTGAAGCCGAACAAAGACTTCGAGAGTGGCGCTCATCCTCGGCTCGCGCTGGAGCTGATGCCGCTCTCAAATTCATCATGACTTGGTGCGAGAAGCTCGACCTCGAAAAGATGGACACTCTTCGCCGAAATTCGCCCTGGTCCACGGACCCAATTCTCATCCAGCGGCGCGAAAAGATGGCTTCCTTCTTCGCTGGATATGCCAACACCAAGAACTTGAGCGAGGGAGACACCTACTCCGACGCCGAAGATGACGAGCCAGAAGAGGATGAATACGAAACAGAATCCGACGTCGAAGCCGAGCAAGGTGACGATGGTGACACCCGCGAAGCAGAAACCGAGGCTTCTCCACAAGCTGGTGCCGAGGTTACTGCCGACGTTGCCAGCACCTCCCAGGCTACCTCGGCTGCTGCCGACGTAATTCCTGATGCCTCGACCTGAACTCTGTTACTATCATGCTTGGCCAAAAAACTTCATTAAATCCCCGGTATGCCGGGACGCAGATGTAATCAAACTTAAGTAGTTCCTTTTGCTACCTCTGTTACTATCATGCTTATCCGAACCATGCTTTTCTAAGCTTTACGTCGAATCCTTTTGAATGATTGCTCGAGTTTACTTTCGTGTTTACTATGTTTGGCATTCTTTGCTCTTGACTACCTTTTAGGCAGATGCCAGTCGAGTCACAAGATTGTTGTTCATAGCATACAGTACTTGGTAAATTCCGAGGTATGTTTCAAAGTCATCCGACATAAACGAAAGGTAAAGACAGGGGTTAGTAAACGACACATGCCGAACTATAATTTTGGACCGAGTCCCCGAGTTCATTTTCATGTCTCCCACGTTTTTTCCTCTTTGCTCTTGACTACCTTTTAGGCAGATGCCAGTCGAGTCACAAGATTAGTTTCATAGCACACATTACTTGAAGTTTGAGACGAGGTTCAAAATAGTTCGGCATATGAACAAAACTGACAAACAGAGATAAAACATAAGCACAAGAGCGAGGCAGTCCCCGAGCTTTTACCTCGGAGTGCCGACATTTTTATTAAGGATTAACCGAGGTACATACATTGCGCCTTTCATGAGTAGAAAGGTCGGAGTAGAGCTACGTTCCATGGTCGCCTGACCTCTGACTCGGGGTTGTCCAGCCCATCTTCCCTTGGTTCCTGCGCATCTATAAGATAGTAGGAATCATTGAGCAGAGCTCGGCTCACAACGAACGGTCCCTCCCATGGAGGTGACAACTTGTGCCGGCCTTCTTGCGCTGCTTACCAACCTCAGCACCAAATCTCCCTCGTGAAACACACGAGGGTTGATACTCCGGCTATGATAACGTCGGAGACCTTGCTGGTAAATTGCTGACCGAGATGAGGCCAATTCTCTCGCTTCCTCAAGCAGATCTACTGCATCCTCCCGAGCCTCTTTTGCCTCGGCTTCAGTGTACATTGCCACTCTGGGCGCATCATACTCGATGTCAGTGGGTAGCATAGCTTCTGCCCCATAGACCATAAAAAATGGCGTATAGCCAGTCGATCGATTTGGCGTGGTCCTTAGACCCCACAGTACTGCTGGTATCTCATCTATCCAACACCCCGGCGTTTTCAGCAGTGGTTCAATGAGCCGAGCCTTGATGCCGGCCAACACTAGAGCATTTGATCTTTCCACCTGTCCATTAGACTCCGGGTGTGCCACCGAGGCTATGTCCAGCCGGATTCCCTTGTTCATGCAAAACCGAGCGAACTCTCCAACAGCAAAGTTAGTGCCGTTGTCCGAGATAATGCTATGGGGGTAGCCATATCGCAGAATAATCTCCTTCAAGAAAGTCACTGCTGAATGACCATCCAACTTCCGGATTGGTTTCACCTCGATCCACTTGGTGAATTTGTCCACCATCACCAATATGTGTGTCATGTTACCTCGGGCTGGTTTGAACTCTCCCACCATATCCAAACACCATACCGCAAACGGCCAAGTGATAGGAATTGTTTTGAGCGCCGAAGCCGGCATATGCGTTTGCTTGGCAAATCTTTGGCATCCTTCACATCTCCGGACTATGGCCTCTGCATCGGCAAGAGCAGTGGGCCAATAGAACCCATGCCTAAACACCTTGGCCACCAGAGCTCTTGTGCTGCAATGATGACCACACTCTCCTTGGTGGATCTCCAAAAAGCATCTCCTTGCCTTCAGCTT